>JARHVA010001402.1:2400000-2497500 GCA_037957365.1 Torreya grandis
AAGGTTGACTAGAAACACTTACTTTAATGTAAAATAATCTTAGGGAAAGGATGCATTTAGCCAAGGCTCAAGGTTAATATTACATCATCAACATTGAAATCATAGTTTCCAAAATCATAATATAGCTAAAATCATAAAAGACATCCTCATGTATGCCAAAAATCAATCCAAAAATCAAATAATCATCACATATACATGAAACATAACCAAGGGAATCGTAACCTCATTATGGAATTACTACATTCCCATTATCAAATATCCACATCATGGAATCAAAATATATATTTATGCACTCAATAGCTTCTAGACTTTTGAGTGACAAAATCATCAACTCCTTCATTCCACTCAAACAGACAAAAGTAAATAGCAATCCAAGCCTAAATTCAGTTGAATATATATTTTTTCAACACCTTAGTATTATTATGCATAATAATTATTTGCTTCTAGGGTACCATGGTTGTAATTTAGACAACCATAATTGAGTTTCCAACCAAAACCCTATCTAGACTTAGCCTTCAAGTCCATTAATTAGAAAAATACAATGTTCCTAATCATTTAAACACACTACTTAGAAATTTATTTGCTTTATGCAACCCATCAAGCATAGCAACACACAATCTAAGTAAAAACTTATAGTTGTTTTCCTTAGCTATCAATAATTACAACTAGATGAATGGCTGCTAATAAAATGAGCAAAAGAAGAAAGGGGAATCCCTTTGATATTTTCACCAAACCCTAGATAATATAAAAATGCCTTGTAAAGCTATTTTATTTATGATCTTCTATCATGGTACCCAATAATCAATTGAAGTGACATAAATGCATAGCTCCAAATGAAATTGTTAAATATACGTGATAGTTCGACATACCTTTACCAGGGTTTACCATCATATCTCCCTAAAAATAAACTTGCTTGTAATAACATTTCTCAACCAAGAGAAACGAAAACCCATGGAGACATCCTCACTCCACTTACAACCATGCAACTTACAAGGGAATGCTAGTTTTCTTAATTCTAACATCATTATAGTTTTTTGACAACTCAAATGGATAATCAATTATCTAGACAATAAATTAAAATAGTATTACCTATGGATTTATCAAAGGTCATCTCACCATTCATGATTTCAGTTCCTCAAAGGATTAATACATTCCTCCAACAAGATGAAAATGTAAGTTCGACTGATTCACCCATGCAAACCAACACCCCATACACAATCTAGCCCTTTAGGTTGGTACTAAACCATTGGTCCTCTTAGGGTTAGAATGTTATAAGAATATGGTGATGGGATACCCATACAACCCATAAAAATATAATAGACATTATTTCCCTTCATTATAAGATATAGTCCCTTACCACTTATCTCTCATTAACCCACCCATACAAGCCAATGGTTGATGAGTGAGGCTTGCCCAAATGCAACCAAAATTAGTAAGGGTAAACCCAACCAAGGCAAGGGTATAGAATAATGACCATCATGGAAAAATTAGATTTCAATCATTCTAATTTCATATAATGACACCAATTTAATCACATTAGCTATCGCTAATGTAGGTTGGTATACTCATGTATTCACACATTCATGCATCAACTACATCATCGACTGTTACACCTATATAAGTAGGTAGTGGAAAAATATTAAGTTTTTTGATGCTAGTTCAACCAAAATAAACACACCACATGAATTCTAAACAAAATAAATAACCTAACTTATATTGGGGGAAATCATTAAGAAACATTCTCAATATTACTTATCACTTATTTATATGTTCTTAATCTTACCTTGAATGGATTCACAAGTTATTACAACACTAATGAGGAATTCTCCCTAATTTCTAGGCCACCTAAGTCTTGAATTTTATCACATGAGTACCATCTAACCTAAATCTATCCTTGATTGAATAATCACAGGATAACCTTCTAAACATCTTGCCATTTTTAAACCTCACTTGGAGTAGCTACTAGCAAGAACCAAATAGTAAATACAACTTAACTTAGTCACAAAAAAATTTTCCATTTATCTTTAATTCCAAGAAATGAAAGAAATTAAATTTATTCTTAAGAAATAATCAAAGCATATGTTGTGATACTAGATGAAACAACCCCCCCAAAAAAAGAGAAAAAAATCAAGAATTGTTGATAGAGTACATAATGGGATTTCATGTAGAACCCACTACACCACTCTACCATGCAAGACACAACAACATGATTTTACACCAGATTAGTAGATAACACATTATGGATTGGGTCAATGAGATACTTATGCTAGGATGACCATCATCAAAAGATTTCATATAGAAAAGGGTTGCTTAAAGTGTGAAACATTGTTCAATGGGTATTAGTGTGAAGGTAATTAGTTTCCCCATCAAAACACCTAGGGATCCTCAACCTAGTAGAAGCATCTAATAACCATATATAGATATGACTTGGAAACTCATGAGGTAGGAAGGTTCACTCAAATCCTTAGATATCCATCACTTGGTTATTTACCCAAGGTGAGATTAAGCATAATAATGAGTTAACTTATGGCTAAGTTTAATTATATCAACCTGATAAAAATAAGGTACCATAATAAGTACAATAGGTCCTTATAAGAGGTTAACGTACCATCAGGCCAATATTTGACACATGCCAATCATTAAAACATACTAGGGCCCACCAGTAGTTAACCTCAATCCACTACCAGAGTGACCCATTCATAAGACTATGAACATAAAAATTGATGATTGCATAAGCGAGAACCAGTTCAAGTTTTACCCCATTATAACATGATGTAAAACTAAAATATTATCATGGAATGAGGTAACCACATGCATTCAAACATAATTAATTTTTATCGATTACCAAGAAAGGTGTCCATGTTGAAGAGGACACAACATCCTTGACAATCTTGTTATTCAAATAAAGACTCATCCATATGGCCTCTTACCTGGTATAAGAGAAACACTAGTGATAAAAGGCACAAAAATTAATTATGGTATCCAATTGAAATTATATTAATTAATTCATAAATAAAGTAACCTCACACTACTAACCCACTCAACCTACTTAACTTAAGAATAGACTTGTTTGTATGATAATTCAGCCATTAGGCCAAATACCATGTCATAAATCTAGACTAGATATAGCTATGTTAATGAGTAGCTAGTTTCCAAAAAATCATTGATTTTATATAGCCAACTAAGCATACCAATAACATGCACCAATTTAGAAACACATTTAGAAAAGGAGAGTTAGGTCATAGTTTGGGTTAGCAACCATTTATTATGATTAATTTAATTTAATTCTACGCTAAGAATAACCCACTAATAACTTACTATTTGAATATGGTTTCACACTGACACTACCATAAAAAAATACATTTTTATTAGCATTCAATATCATCAGGGTTGTAACATGAGACAAAGGCATCCATTAAGTTAGATTCACAAGTTAATGTGTAAATAGAGTTGCTAAACATAACATCATAAGACTAGTTTCTAGACGGCCATATCATGGTGTGTTTAATATGTAAATTCCAAAACTTTTATCAAGTTGAGGTCTTATTATAAACATGAAGTAAAAAATATATAAAAAGAAGGAAGGAAGTGAAGTGAATATAATAACCATTAACCAACACCCCACCAAGCACCCCACCATTAATCAACAAGGAACTGAAAATAATAATCATTTCACATAAATAATTAAATATTTAAGGTTAAATAAAATAACATTAACACATGTATAAATATTTCATCCATGATTATTATAGCCTCATAATCCAAACCATATGGTTAATTCTCCTCAAAACAAGGGAATACCAAAACTTGAACTTAATCATACCCATGGTTAAATCACTATAATATACAAATTGAAATATAAAATAATAATTACATAGCAAGGATGCCATTCATAAGTAAAAATTAAACACTAATGAATACAAAGTTGATATCTTAACATATACATATGTAAGCAAGCCTGAAGGCATAAGCACAAGGAACCCATTGTGCTACTATACAAGTACAATATTTGAATCAAGCCACAAATAAAAATTTGTATCAACTACAATAATTATTAAATCAAAATAACTCAAAAAATAACATAATATCCCAAAACCTCTAGTGGATCAACAATGGAAAAAACCAACTTCCATAGATGATATTTAAAATAGAAAACCAACTAAGAAGTGATGGCCAATTGAATAAAATCTCTGCACTAAAAGGTGGGTAAATAATGTGTTAGCATAATGCTGGAAATGTGAATATATTCCCCAAAAAACACTTTGGAAAATAAATTCTAATTTAATAATATAATTCCAACAAGAGGGAAAATAAAAAAATGCACTTAATACCACAGTGACCAATCATGGGCAGCCTGTATAAGCTATTGTTGTACTAGTTTTTTTTCAAGGATTAGTCATCAATGCACTATCATATATAACTTCTAAAAAAGTATAAATAATTAAAACCAAATTATATTTTATAATACAAGAAAAACCATACATATAACAAGCATATGAATGGATACAATAGCCAAGAGAGTTTTCATTCTCATCTCAAAATAACTAGTCTGATAATTTCAATAGTTCATTTCTTTCCTCATACAAGTGAAACCATCCAAGGTATAATAACACAACTAAAAGTACATGTCAACCAATTACCTCTTGCATAATATATCACGTTAAGAATTTTCAACCACTTATAAAATAAATATAATGTCAAATATAAGCCATGCGAGTAAGGCAAATATAAATTTTACCACTTATCATTGTAAGAATAATCTCTCATAACCATCCTTTATAAAATTAATTCTAAATCTAGGTAATGATACTATGAATACAAAAAAATCAATTTCAACATATCTACATAACATCAATTGGGTCACACCATAAAAAAGTAAAACCAAGTGGATGTACACTATTTTTCTTCTTTTTCTTACTTGCATACCCATCCATATAAACCATAATAAAAATAAGATCTACAAGTGCCCGTTCAAATAAACAACCATTATATATTAAGAAAAATATAAGAATATTATGGATTCACAACAAATAAATCATCTTATATGTTAATTTGTAGTGTTAGCTTTCATAGTTGACAATTAAAGCCACAATCTCATCATACGAGGGTTAACCACAACTCAACAAGAAATGCATGAATAACACTAGTTTTATTTAAGTGGAAGTCTATGCTAATAGGGCTGTAGTATTACATGTAGAGTAATATGAATAAGTCTTGTTTATTATAGAGGGATACAACCAAGAAATCGCCATAAATTTAAGGCAAACAAATGTAATTATACCTACTGAATTTTATGTTGAATAAGGATATTTGATATGGAAATGTATATTATAAATTTAATAACTAACCACAGTAGTTTTCCTTCCAATTATTAATATCAGTATTTGAGAAGGGTTTGCCAAATCATCATCATACAAATAAAATTCATATAGATTTTATGAATCAACCTTCAGCTTTAATTATGGAGTAAATAAAATATTTCCAATATAATACAACCCATAAATCATTTTTAGCTACAACCATATAATCATTTTGGCATGCTAAATTTAAGAAATCAACTAACTAAATTAGAAAACCCAAAATATAATAAGATATTTTTAACATGTAATTCACATACTCATAAACCCTCCTGCACCTGGCCACATCATAGATCTATGTGGGTATGGCAAAACATACCTCCATGGATGTATTCCCTAATAAGGTTCCCAAAAGAGATGGACATAATTAACATTAAAATATATTTAACAAAATGTAAATAGTGGAAATATTCACTTGCCTAGAATTGAATATATGCAAGGTTTAAATTTTGTCCTTCTCCCATTATGGTGCCACACAAGCATCATCTCCATTCCTTCTTCCATGGCATTGATATGTTATTTTTACCAAACTCTCCTCATTCTTATCTTCATTTATTTCTCTCTCAAGCATAGCATATTGGTTCAAAAATGTAGGCCTATAACCCTTATTATTTCTCCAAAACTCCATTGCTATTTTCCCCCTCTACTCTCTTTGTTTCCCTTCCTTTTCTCTTGGCAGTCAACGGCCCAAAATTATGGCCATATAAATTCCATCCCATAAGCTTAGCACCGAAACTCCATGGTAAAATCTAATACTTTTAAGTTATATGGTTATACCACATAGAATAAAATAAAGTTTCATGCAGTAATAGGTTTGCATTAATAAGGAGAAATAGCTTCCTTCATATAATAGAATGTGTCATATAGTGAGTCCACATAACTAGAAGTTAAGGGGGAAGGTGAAATGTTTGTTTTAAATTTTTTTAATCTACTCACTCACATAATAATCCAAGGGATAAACCATAAGCCAATATGGCAAAAAAAATAAAATAATAACAACATGCATTTACTAATTATTTCCAATCGAGCATACATAACTAACTCAATATTGAACATGGTCAAGGTGAGAGGGAGAAAAATGTTTCCTTATTTTACACTTGCATTTTTGCATAAGCATTCAATGGGTTTCTTTAATAAAATATGCCAAAACCAAAATTCAAATATTTAAAAACCTTTTTAACTAATCTAATGAATTACTAAAGTTAAGACACCTCACAATGCCCAATGTACAAGGTTAAGTCAATTTAAAAACACCTTTTTAATTACTCATGCTAACATTTCAAAAACATGAGCTCATAAGCTCTTTGAAGTGTGATGGAATAAACTCCTCAAGAAAAGATATATACATTCATACACACACAAATACACACACACACACACACACACACACACACACACACACACACACACACACACACACACACACACACACACACACACATATATGGAAATAGTTAGATTCAAATTTGAATAACTAGTGTAAATTCAACCATGATGTAGATAACATATGACTAAACCTTATCTGATTGGTTGGATAATGGTGTCAACTAGTGAAAATATGACATAAACCCACCATCAAGTGTGATGTATTGCATCAAATGAAAGTAAAATTATCCAAATGGCCTTGGTATTGATTATTGATCAAATACATTGTGAAGGGTCTTTAGGGATTTACACTCTAAAACAAAACTTTACATCTCTTTTTTTTAGTCCCTACCCATTTTGAAGATTTTGGTGTCTTCCATCTCCAAACCTATCACATGTGGTAACAATTATTTCATGATATTTTTTTATACCCCATTAATATTAAGGGTTCCATCCTCTCAAGATTTCTCTATAAGATTTGAAACATGCCTATCATGCCCTTCAATTTTCTCCATGAACCTTGTGAATCCCCCAGTCTATAGATCCTTCCAAATTATCTCATTTTTTACTTCTTTAGGCATTTTAGTCTCTATCCTATGTGACAAACCCATTGTAATATATTTTACTCTAAAATAGGGGGAATTTTGTCTTCTCCAAAACCAAATGACTAAATGATGAAAAAGCCCTAAATTTATCTTCTTACTACCTTTGTTAGAAGAACTACAACTCAGTGTAGTTTTTACCGATTCAAAAAGATTCTCATTAAGAGAAAAGAAGGGGAAATTTAAAAGGAGTTTAATCAAATAAAATCTAAGACTATATGCTACATATATAATGTTCTAATAATGTTTAAAATAATGCTTAGGGTAGACCCCCACATACTTAAGTATTATGTTCATTGAAAACAATTTCTTCCTTTATTCTATGCATAATGTCCTAAGGAATATCTTCAATATCCATCTAATTATACAAACCCAAAGAGGCCACACCCTATTAGTGAACCGGTTACCTATCATATTTCCTTCCCTATAGACATGTTGAATAGTCACCTATTGCTTAGAGTCCATAATAGAGATAACTTCATCCATCACTTGATTGATTGACCAACTAACAACATTTTTCCTTGATAGACAATTTATTATATTTAAAGAGTCTCCCTCTATAATGAGAAGCTGAAATCCCAATTATTGAGATAACTTAAGACCCCATAAAGCTGTAAGGGATTCTACCTAGTGATTAGACTTAATATCTATATATCCAACATAAGCTACTATAAACTTTCCTTGATGATATCTTATTATACCTCTTCCTATTGGCCATATGTTCCCTTTGGATGCCCCATCTAATTTAAGCTTTAACCAACCCAAAGGTGGAGGTTTGAATTTAGTTATTATTCTAATTTCATCTCTAGGATCATCCTTTCTAAGACCAGTAGGATTAATTTGTCTGTTAAGAGCTAGTTGATGTTCAAATGTTAATAAGTTTTTGCCTTTTTCATTAGTAAATATACCTATTTCCTTTATTAATCTTATGAAAAATGTGTTCAAGGACTATTTGGATATTTTTTTCTAATCTTTATATAGGACATCCTTGTGTATTCAAATGATGAAATTGAGCACAAAAAACACATGTGTTTAGTATTGCAAAGGTTGAGACAACACAAGATATATGAAAATTTGTCCACAAGCTCATTACATCAACACAGGATAAATTATCTATGGCACATCATCTGTAATTAAGGGTTGGATATTGATCCTATAAATATAAAATCAATACAATAATGGCCTAATACTAAGAATGTGCATGAAGCTATAATTTTTATTGGCCTAGTTGGTAACTATAGAGGTAATATGTAATAATTTTATAGAGTTTATAACTCCATAACTTCACTACAAAATTAAGGTAATAATTTTGTTTAGACTCCTCAATGTGAGGAGGCATTTTAATATTTAAAATATTTATTAATTTCTACTCATGTGATTATCATTCTATATTTGAATGGAAACTTTTAAAATTGTGATTATGCTTATGATATTAGAATTGGGGTTATTTTAATACAAGATGGAAAACTTATTACTTATAATTATCATAAAATTATAGTACATGAGAAAAGTTACCCAGCTCATGATATCAAACTTTTTATTCTAGTGCATGTTCTCAAGAAATGTAAACATTATCTACTTAGAGAGAACTTCAAAATCAAATATGATAATTGCAGCCTCCTAAATTTATTTAATCTAGATGATTTAAATGCAAAAAAATTAAGGTTACTTGATTTAATTATAAAATTTGATACTGAAATTGATTATGTCAAAGGTAGGTAAAATAAGGTTGATTATGCTCTTAGTAGAAGAATTTACATTGTCTTTCATATTATGCAATCTAATTTTAGAATTTTTGTTATTATTTTTGTTTTCAAATAACTAAAAGATTAATTTTTTAAGGTCATCTATGTGTAGTTTAATAATAGTATGGTAATTAATGCCTTTGCTAATTATTATGTTGAATTAGATGGTTTAATGATATTTAAAAACATTTTTTATACTGAAAACTAGTAAATTAAGGGGGCAACTTCTTCATACAAAACTTCATTTTTCTCACCCAGGTGTCGTGAAAATGACACTTGAAATAAAAATGTATCACTTTTTTCTTGATTTACAAAGGTTATGGTTTTTTTTTGTTTTCAAGTGCCTGGAATGTCAATAATCATGACTGCACATTGTCATCTAGGATGGTTGTTATATGCACATTTGGTTCCATAAAAATGGGTCATTATTTCTACATAATTAATTTCACAAATACATAATTAATGACGTAAGAATGAAATAATTTTACTTGTAATTAAAAAATCCACTAAATTTATGTATTTTATTGCAATCAACTTAACTAATGGTTCCCTTATTTTTGAAAATAAGTTTGTGAAGAAAGTTGCTTATCTTCATGGGGTGACTAAAGTGATTATCTATAATAAAGATAAGCCATTAACATAATTTTTTTGGAAAACCTTGACTAATTCATTTGAAATGATTCTAAATTTTAGTTCATGCAATACACCTAATTCCATGTTGCCTATCTAAATAGTTTGGTCTTTCACACACTTCCTATTAAGATGTGCCTTATATATTATTGAGACTAGAGATGTATTGAGTCCTTAGTACTGAGAAGATTATTATATATGTTATGATATGTTTATGTTTTTCTTAAGTAATAATTTTTTTATGATTATATATATCATTACTATATTCATTATGGTTGTATCTTACTTATGTCGTTGATTTTTCATTATGATGCGTATTAATTTTGTACCGTTATAGATATTATTCTTGAACATGTATTTGAGTGTATATTTAATTATATATTTTTTATTAGTATATCACCATTTATATGTGATTATTTGGATATGTTTTGTGCTTATTATTTATATTGAGATCACTTGTATTTCCTATTATATAGCTTTATATTTTATGGTGGGGCATTTTATGTGTGCAACATTATGTAGGTGACAAGGGAGGAAATTAGGGAACTAAGACTACATTGATCATGATAAAATAATGGGTAGAGTGGTGTAATGTATAATTAACCTTACCATGACCCAAATCACTACTTGTATCTTATTTTGGACCTAGTTGGAAGCATAGTTGTCCTTAATCATTTAGCAGTATTTCCCCCCTTGGACACCATTCACACCTTTCATTATTAATCTTAAGAGACTTATAATTTTTTTTTTTTTCATTATTAAATAATTTATAATCAACTTAAATGGCCCCCTTTGACTAAAAACATGGATGGATTGAGACAACTAACTTTAGAGTGAGTCATATAGTAGGTTTTAACTATTTTATGTTGATATTATTCCTTTAGACCAATAGGAAGGTAAGAGAGACTTTCAAGGATTTTTAGATGAATTTTAAGGTATAAAATGTTCCATTTATGGCATGGGATAATGAGATAATTTATTGAGTTATGGGATTTTTTGATTTCCCGCATGGGCTTATAAGTGTAGTTATGGAGATGGAAAAGTTTTTGACCATAAGCCAAGGGATGGGAAGGGACACATGTCACCTTCCCGTTACATTTTAGAGAGGGGAGATGATATTATATGAGAAAGGAAATCCTTCCTTGACATGTCTTTTATATATTTGAAATTTAGAAAATGGGAAGTGGAGAAAAGGAGAAAGAGGAGGAGAATAATGAGGAAGAATTTAAAGGAGTAACTTAGCCATTCATCAAGCTTGTTGGAGGTGTTCTTGAGTAGATTAAAGAAGGAACTAATTTAGGGTTCCATGTCCATTTTAATTAATTTTTTTATGTTATTTTTATTCCTTCCTTTAATTTTACTCCTTTTAAGAGGTGTAAGGCCACTTGTCCCACCATTACTTGCCATGGTTATGCTCATGGGTATATTGTTGATTTTACTCATTTTCAAGAGGTGTAAGGCCACTTGGACTACCATTGCTTCCCACGGTTATGCTTACAGACATACTATTTATTTTACTCATTTTTAAGAGGTGTAAGGCCACTTGGCCTACCATTCCTTTCCATGGTTATGCTTATATACAATCTGTCATAATTTTACTAGTTATTTTTTCAATCAATTTATAGTTTAAATTTAATGTTGCTAGGTTACCAAAATGGGTTTTTAATTGCTTTACCTTGTGAGTGTATTTACAAGTTTTTTATTTAGTTGGTGGAATCATAGTTATTAAGGCCTCCTACAAATTTGTAATGAAAATTGGATAGAATTCCTAGTGCCCAATGATGTAGTTGAATTAACCATAATGGTTGATTGACCTCCCAACACCCTATTACCTATTATTTGGCATGGTTTGACGTGATTTTTCCCTCCCATGGTTAAGAGATGGTAGAACAAGGGTGAGTTATGCCCATGTTCTTTTTCTCATTTAGTAGGCCTATTTGTTTTCAAAACTTGTATGGATGCATTGTGATATTTTAGCATTTTAAGTGGTGGTTAAATTTAGTTGTATGTTGGTTCTAGGAAATGAAAACTCTCATTTGTGTGATTGAGATTATAGACTCCTAGATGCATTTTCGTAGTGATCATCCCTTGCCTAGTCTTATTTTCATATAAACCTCCTTGTATAATATTATATACCTTAATACATGATGTGGTGATGTCTGAAGATAAGAGTGTTAGGATTAGGATTGCGTTAGGTAGTTACTTGATGATGTAAAAAGGATTGGAGGTGAGCCCTTATTTATTTTGTCTTATGGTTATAGGTGGAGTCCATATGAAGACAATATGATCAACACTTTTTTGTATATGATTGTAATGAATTTTTTTTGGCTATTTTAGAGCCATGATTATTGTATTATTTTAACTAAAAATATGTAACTATTGGAAGAAATAAATTTTTATAAGTTTTTGGAATTAGCACAGTATTCCTTTAGTACTTACATTCCCTTTTTTGAGAGTTTAACAATTTATAAAATAATTGAAAATATTTATTTTGTCTTCAAATTGCTTTTTTATATTCTTTATTTTACATGTATACCTTAATATTTTCACAATAGGATGAAAGTAATCATTTTATCTTTACTAAAATTGTGAAATGATTTGATTCGTGTGAAGCCAAGATATGTTGCATTAAACTAATTTTTATACATACAACATCCCAATTTATATTATATTGTAAACTATTTTCAAACATGAATTTAATGCATTTGATGGCATGATGTTTTGAGTTATGAGTGAATTATTCTTGATTTTTATAGTTTCTAGTCTAAATCCCCTTATATCTCCTTTATAAATGTCTTCACTTCACCTAATTATTTGGCATATAAAATTGTGTATTGAAAGGCCAAAAATAATTTTATCATTAAATTATGGAAATTTTAAACCCATCCTCTTTCACTTCATAATTTTTAAATATCTAGTTTACAAGATATGGATTTTTTAAATATAATGTCCTATAGAGTAGTTTTAATTTATCACATGCCCTATGCAAAGGTACTACACCCATAATGTATAAAAATTATATTTATCAGAGTAGTGGTCCCCTATGGGACCATGTTTTATGGTATTGATCCCCTTATGGGAAGTTTAATGGTGATTTTTGGCTTGTTGGATGTGTAGTTCATAGAAACCACAACATGTAACCATGGTGGAAATATTATAGTCAATGACATGACTTAATAAGGCCTATTGGCTTGTAAGATGCTACATAGTTTAAAATTTGTGGTGGTTTAAATACCCATAAAGTAATATATATATATATATATATATATATATATATATATTCAAAATTTGATATAATAAAGTTAAGCATAACTTGTTATTAAAACAAAACTATAACTTTTGAACCTTATAATACCTAGCTTTTGTAATTACATTGCATTGACTTGGTGACCTAGAGGTGGATTGGCCCCAAAATATACCCCATTCAATTTTTCATGATATTTGAGAACAATTTTTTAGAAATACAATTACATACTTTTATAGTTATGAAACGTTTTTTTTTCTTGGGTAAGCATTAGACATCATTCAAACCTAGTAGACATGTTTTAGAAAATGTGATTGTGAAGACTTAGAGGATCAAAGGTGAGGTTACCAAAAATGAACCGCCATCAAATTTTCATCCCATTCCACTTATAAGTTGTTTTTGGTAATGGGAACTAAAACTTCATTGTTACCACTTTGGGTTTGTTTTATCCTAGGGAGGCCTATTTGGGTGTTATCATATATCATGGGCTCCTAGGACCCCAATAATGGGTTAACACAGAAGGTGACCCGTGATTTTTTTGATTATAATCTTGTGAGCCTTTAATGTTTGTGGAGTGGTTGAAGCTCTTGGGGCTTGTTCAAAAACTATATGGGACTGAGACCTCCTATGAGCTTTCCATAGAAATGGGAACCTATAAAATTCAAGCTCACACATTAATATTTATTTATATAATTAAAATTGAAAATATTAGTTTTGGACAAATTTTTGTAGACTCAATTAATGGTAATTATCAAAATATAGGGAAGGCAAGGAAGGATGACTATGGAAAAGTCATTCTCCCACACCTCTTCCCTCCTTAAAAATATGAGTTTTATAACTTAAGGGATGATTTGGAGACCTTATGGTCTCCGCAAGGATTTTATGTCACCTTTTTAATTTGACCATATCTAATGGTTGGGATCAATTTGATTTGATGGTGGAGATTAGGTGCACCATTATTAAAAATCCTAACTGAGATATCTTAGGCACATTTTTAGGTTATATGAATCCTATTTGATATTTTTTTATCACTTTTACCAAATCCAAGTCATTGAAAAATTAGACTTTATTTGTGATTTAAGTGAGAATTGAGTTACATGATTGGCTAGGATCACTTGAAACCTTCCTTGAAATCTATTGTGTGTTATGAAAACTCATTAAAAAATGTGGTTTCTTTAACCAACCTTAATTTAATTATGTATTCCTTATTGTCCATATGGTTATGGGGACCACTATGACCACTTAGATATTTTTATTTTTATTAGAGCTAGTGTGACTTACACGGTTATGTTGTGATCATGCATCTACTTGCACATTGTCGCCTTTCTATGTGAGAAATATAGATTTATAGATTGTGCACTATACGTTATAAAAAAAAATAACCTATTATATGTGTGTTTTCATTATATCAATTTTTGGGCATGAAAATTCAAATTCTCATCTAAAAATAGATGCTAAAAAAGAAAGGTCAAATCAAATTGTTGAAGACATGATTATAATGTATGCCATGGTTCAATAATACAAGTTGGATGATTATATCCACTTGGTAGTGTTTTATTATAATAACACTTATCATTTAGTGTTGAATATGACACATTTTAAAGTTTTAGATGGTTATAAATGTTGTACCCCACTTGGCTGTGATGGTCTACAAATAAATTATTGGTTGGACTTAAACTATTGTAAGAATATGAAAACCAAATGTATCTTATTTGAGAAAGGTTATAGGATTCCTTAGATTGACATAAATGTAATGTTAGCTCAAAATTAAATCCAAAATAATTTAAGGTATTGTATAAAGTGTTTTTGAGAGTAAGACATCAAAAAAAAAATCCATTAAATTATAGAAAGGCATCCAAAATATCATTATGCTTTATCAGTTCATCTAACATTGTAGATAAGATTAGCTCTATTTACTATCATCTAACTCTTCCTCTCCTCTCTAAAATTTATGATGTATTTGATGTTGATTTATTAAGTAAATATTTACATGGTCCATCTCATGTTTTAGATTAAACTAATATTGAGGTGGTGAAAGAGGAAATTATCCACTTGGATCCTATCCAAAATTTGGATCAATGTAGTATTAAACTACATAATAAGGGCATTCACCAGGTTCCAGTCTAATGGGAAAATTTAGTGAGAAAAGTGAAACTTCAAAAGATAAAATTATTTTTGGGTATCACTATCCTCACTTATTTGTATAGGCCCTAAGATGGAACCTATTTTTAGAATGAATGGATGCCATATCTCACATTTATTCAAGAATGGACTTAACACTTAACATTTATGATAACTTTAAAATTATTATTTTAATTTATAGTTTTATATATTAGCCATTATTTATTTAATGATAGACTAATTTTGTGGTTTTGATGTACATGATACATTTTAGTTTGTATGCATATGTACATATGATGATTATGAAATTGTGATGTTGTTTTTATAATTATCACTACTATATAGGTACTATTGATATCTTTTGCAAGGTTTTAGGTACTTTTGAGTAATGAGATAAGTCCATGAAAGGAATATCTTTGTAAACTAGTATTGAACAATAATATATAGGTATAGATGTGTAAGGTATAGATTTGGGTTTGTTTATATGGTTCTACTATCCCTATTTAAGTTATGTTTGTATTGTGTAAACCCATATTATTCATAATTTTACTTTTCATTCAAGTGACCATCATTGGCATAATCCAATTATGCGTGTAGTATATTTAAATGATAATATTAAGTCATATTTTATTTTATATTTCTTTATGTTATGCACTTTAAGTTATTAGTATTTAAGTATTGACTTTTGGTCTTTCTATTACTAAAATGTGACTTAATTTTACATTTTAGTTTGGTTTTTATTAATTATAAAAATAGGTATTGGGTCCAACATGCCTCATTACTCATATTTTTCATATGGGGACGATCTTTATGTAGCATAGTTGTTTTCTATTTTATGTTCTTGCATAATAGTATGAATTAAGTTAATAATTCCACTCAAGTCATTAAGTATGAATTTCATCTTAAGACTCTATCTCATGTACTATACTTTTTTGCTAACTTTGGCATAAATTCACTTGATAATTAACTCACAATAATTAGATAATCCTTGTCGATAGTTCAATTAATAAAAGTTGACCTTTTAAAGTTTCTTAAGAGACTTAAGTTTTATGCATCATTGAGTTATATACTTCATTTAATTTCAAGGTCAGTTCAAATGAGGGATCTTGTATGATCAATCTATTCCTCATTGTCCTGGATAGAAGCATTTGACTTTAAAATTTAGGTTGATTCATCTTATTTATCATTTACTCAAGTGATCTTATTTTGAAATCAATTTACTTTGTGCTTCATTATTAAACTTTTTGACTATCTTAAGGTCATGATTCATACATATTATAGTCTAATTTACAATTTACAAATTTCATTTTATCAATTTGATATGTTCATTTAATTATTAAATCAATTTATTTCACTCAAATTGGGGTTTATTTGGTTAAGTTTTCATTAAAATTGGGCTTTTTATGTGTTTTATCAACTGAATTAATAATGATTTCCTAATTAAATTTATGCTTTGTCTTTGATTGTAGCAATTATCAAATAATATGAGCCATAGATTCTCACCACCTACCAAGATATTGATAAATTAAAATGCACAAATAGATAGTTGAACCCTCCTAGAACATCCATATTATCCACATGTATAAATCTAGTGCACATAGAATGTGAAAGCTATAGGTCTATAGTTTTAAAGTTTTATTAAGTTTGACCTAAAAATATTTCAACATGCAACCACATCTTAGGTAGTCAGATCTCGAGGGAACAACACACACCTCATAAATCTTATGCTAACCTAACCTCCTAATTAGTAGACAAGAATCATAATATGAGACACTTAGAACTAATTGGTTATGGTTAATAGTATCCAAATTCCAACTCACTGATATTATGAAATATGGTCACATCTTGGGGACTCAGTCCATGGGAGATATAAAGTCAAATCTATGCAATCAAATTATCAAATGGTAGTCAATCACCAAGTAGAAGGTAGTAAATATGATACATGGTAAGATCTCATGAATTTATTTTATAAGAGGTATGTTTTAAAATGCACATTTGGAAAGTCCTATAACATTCTTACCATCCTTATGTTAATAGATTGACACTTAAAAAATGAATAGTCAAAATTCTACTGGTACAAAGTACTTTGAGTCTTGAATTTTTGAGATTGTGACATATGGTTATATATCATGAACTTAAAATTTGGGGACATATAATACATAGAATAATTAAGTGGTGATATCTTAGAGTACCTAGATTATTCCATAGGGCACAATATTATGGACTTGTCCTTAAAAATAATTTGGCATCAGTAGATACTGACCCTAAATTTGACATCTAAGAAAAGAAGAAAAGGATGGGTAGATGATATTTTGACTATATTCCTTGATTGAAATTACTAGGTAGAATCAAATATGAAGACAAATGATATGTTCGGTTATAAGATTTCAAGATACATTAAATCCAAGGAGAAATGACATGAATTTGGGTAGTTACTAGGTATACATAGAGTGCATAGCTCGACATAAGCATTTTTCATAGCTTCAAGGCAAAATCAACCCTCAAACCATAAGAATAGGGCCAAAACTTGTAGTTCAAATGATTGGTTAACTTGGTGATAAAGATTGAGATATCTAAATATAAAAAGAAAATATGTGAACCTAAAAAGTTTCTTAGTATAGTTATAACAAAAACTTACTTGAGATTTGTGAGGCCTAAGGAACAAGTTACATAAAATATTATCAATTTGATGGGCATGTGAAACTAAAATCTTAAAAGTCATATTGAGATAAAAAGGGGAAAATAAATATTATGAGCCATTTATTTGTAGGTATGAAAGTATTCTCTTGGTTGGTTGGATACATAGTCAAGGAAGAGCTACTAGCCGCAATCAATGAATGTAAACACAAAAACATTAGTGAAATTGAGTAAGAGTTAGAGTGAATTGAATGCACCTATTTATATATTGGAATAATTCATTATTCTAATATTTATATCCTTTGCTATCAAAATTCAATAGGAAAATGGAACATATGGAAGGTACATTGTTGTGATAGAGATAAGCATAATAAATTAGTAACGGATAAAGTTATAAATAGGAATAAATTACTCCATGATTGATACTAATCAAGAATTATGTGGTTACTTATCATTAGGTTGCTAATCGGTCAATATAATAAATTAAATACTAGATAATACTTATTGATAATTGGAGATCATGGCACATTAGGAATTGTAATCCTTTTATCCTAGAGGTTATTACACTAGGAAAATTATGCCATGACTAGACTAGCCTTATCTTCTTACTTCTTGATGTGTTATCATAGGAGGTTGAACTATGATCAATTATTCAATTAATGTTTGTATCAAGATAAGTTGAGATTGGTTGTACATCCTAACTAATTAAGTGAATAATATTGTCTATATGAGTGATATTTCTTTCCATTATAAGGGTTGACACATTTGATTACCAAAACTCTACTGATATTGATCCAATATTTCACATGTATTTACTCTTTGTTTTATCATGATGGTTTGAAAAAGATATTTATTTGAGAATTAGTCTATGAAAATAGGTTTTTCTAGTTATTGGTGTGTAATTATATATACAATTAAATTGTGTAATAGATGATTTAATTGGATTTAAGGGATCATTTTGATTATCTGTAGGTTTACATTAGTCATGGTATGAAAATAGTTGTAGGTTTGTGTAATGTCTTTATTTTGAATTGAGTTATAGATTTAATTTTCACACAATTTTATTTTGATTTTTTCTCATTATGATGTTCTAGTTTGTGAAATATTTATACTTTATGCCTAGTGATTTAATTGTGTTCCACATTAATATAATTTTTGAGTATTGGAAGACCTATTTCAATCAAAGGAATCACATCTTTTTTACCTTACTCTTTCCCTCCATTTTATTTTTTTAATGAGTAATTTATTACCCATTACATTTTAAAAATCCCATTTATAAATGAACCAATAGTGAGAACCTGAATATCTTTGAGGATACCATTTGAAAGTTCGATAGAAATAATCATAAACTACCTAGGATAAATGATCCAAATTTTTGAGCCCTTGGATTACCAACATAATACTAAAAATGAGGGGAATTTTTTCTCATGTGTTGTAATATTATATTTTCCACTTAACATAGTTAATTCAATAATTGCCTTAGAGTGGGTCATAATTTCAGCCTAACAAAAATTGGTGCTAGAAAGAGGCCTAAAACATTTTAGGGTCTAAACCTTTGAAATCTTACCATTGGTTTTAATGTTCATAAATTTATAATTTTGACTCATCTAATTACGTTTTTAAACTCACTAACATTTTTAGGAAAATAAGGAAGACCATGAACCAAATATTTTTTATATTCTATGGTTTTTATTTGTTTGTTGTTTATTTGAAAGTAACCTAGAATACAATGCAAGGATCACTAGGTCTAAATATATCCTAGAATGGATTGGATTATTGAATAAAAAATACACATTTTAGGAACACAACATGATTTACCTAAGGATCCATTTGATATCCTCTAAGTATTTCAAAATTATCATATAAAAATAGTCAAGGAGCATACCATCACTTACAAACTGGTTATGCATGTGTTGAATGTGCAATTTGAAGACATGGTCTACATAATATTTCCTTTTAATTTGAAAAGAGAAGCATGTGATTGGTATTAAATATTATCACCCAACTCTATTACTAGTTACGTGAGTCTTGAAAAGTAGTTCCTGCTTCATTTTGGAAGTCGAGTGGAAGATTATCTCTCTTTCCCAAATGTATTGCCTAATAATCAAAGGAACCAAGATCTTGTCACCATCACTACATTGGATACTATTCTATATGAGGCAAATAATAATGATTTTTATGATATGATATAAGATAATCAACATATTGTATACATTAAATAATAAATCTTAAAGTTACAAGAGAAGAAAAGAAAACTGGGAATAATAGAAGGATAAAGATGGTTTATGTAGTTATTGGTTAGATATGACCTCTATGGATGGGGAAATTTTTGTTGATTGCAAAATAAATTAGTTTATAATATTTACTTGAGTGTAAATGATAAATTTATAGACCTTAGTATTACCTAAGAAATTCTATATCATGAGTATGGGGTGTTGAAAAAGGTTGATCCAGAAGCTTATAATCTTCCAGATTATGATATGATCAAAGAGGATAAATATATTTTATATAAGTAGAAGAAGATATTAAATATATAATATTTATTTTATTCCCAAAATAATGTATTAAAATTTCAATAATTTTTTCATTTCATCATTCCAATAGAGTCTTTAGAATTTTAGCTTACGAGTCACCAAACTTCCTTCACAAATCATGATTTAATTCTAGAGAGAGATTATAGTGCTAATGAGGATGATTATTTCATTTAGCCTTTAAAATTTAAATATAATAATCAACCCATATGAGAAAAAATAAGTGAGGATGAAAATTTCATTTAAGTTTTAGATTACCCAAAGCCAAACATGAAACATCTAATCACTAAGTACACTAGCTATGAAGAGGTCGATACACCTACAATAGATACTTGGAATGACAAGTCTAATTATTGAATACAAAATTAAAAATTATGGTGATTCTTAGGTGACATATTTTTAATAATACACTAAACATTTGTTTATTTTAGGTCTAATTCCACCTCCCTATCAAGAGTACCATTGGCTTCCCCTATGAATGTTAATATTACCAGTGGCTTTCTTTTTTCACAAAAAATGATTTATATATTTGTCTAGTAATGGGTTTAATTGATTCAAAAATTGATGTGGTATGCCATGGATATCTTTATTTTATCTAGAAATACTTTGAGTTGAATTGTTTCCAAGCCTATGTTGATTCTATATTTGGGTTTGAGACACCTAGTTATTTTGAATGCATGCTTACTAATGGTCATGGTTTTATAGGAAGGAAAGTCAAATATATTTTAAATTAATTAAAAAATGTTCTCAAAATTTTAATAGAACTAAATGGAATAACCTTGATACTATGAAAAAGTGTAAATCATGTTATGTTGATTTTTCAAACTCAACCTCCCAACTAGTTTAGTCATGATAGTTTCGATTAGTGTACATACGTTTTATATTTTAATAGATAGTGTTTCATAATTTTTTGTTTTATTTAGTTTAATTTGATCTATTTGTTTTTTTTTAATTAAGATATTTCATGTGTTGTGTTTTTTCCCCCTGACTCATTTAAATTAGTTTGTATTTTTATCCTTTGGTGGCTTGTAGTATGCCTTTTAAAATATTGATTAGAGTTGTTCACATGTTTATTATGAGAAATAAGTTCCTAAAAGGGTACTATTTGAAATTATTGAATCTTCCCTATTATATATTATTCATTATTTTTATGAGGATTAGACAATAAACATGATAAGATAATCATATTTTCAAATATTTTATAGAAAATTGAAATAATATAATGTTAAAGCAATGTGGTGTTCTTATGTTCCCATAGGTTAAGAGCTTCAAATGGTTGATGATGAAGTATGAGAACTTTTAGTTTTTTAGAAATTAGAATGTGAATAATCCTTGAAAAGTTTCATAGGTTACTACAATTTTATTTATGCATTTATAAAACTTGAAGGCATATGATTCAAATTAGAATACATGAATTTTATAGTCATTAAATTTTCTTGTTGAAGCCATCAAATTGCACTTAATCTCACAATTAAAGAAAAATGGAGACACTTAATTCATTTAAATTTAACTTGATAGTTATGAATTTATAAGTATATCATTGTACCCATGGATTGGTCCAAAACCCTGAATGGAATAAACAATGAAATCTTTTTAAAAGAAAGAAATCTCAAAAAGAAATTAGACAAAATACAAAATCCAAGTCTTTCCTTGAAAAGGTGATTCATGTAATTTTTATCACAAGCTTTCTAGATTGGTTAGAAATGGAGGAGGTCCTTGAGTGGACCCAAATGTATATCTATTAGTTCTATATATGTATAAATGGTAGCATAGCTATGCCCATGGCATTTCTCCCCTAAGACAAATATCTAAATTTCTCCTTCTTAGAAGATCTGATTTTTTAGACTAGTTTAAATTTCTTAATGTGAATTCAAGAGTTATGAAAGAATAAATCAATTTTATAAAAAATGATGGTTTAGATAGTTATGAAACTTAGTATGGTTCATATTGAGGCATAATTTAGTGATTTTATATTTCTAGTTTTGACTAAACAACTTAGGTGTAGTTTGTGTCTTTTGTTTGGGTTTGATGATTTATAGTCTAGGTTATGAATGTTTAAAAACATTCTCCCCATAGAAGTCACCATTTTTTGGGTCAAACACACCCTATTACTAATATTTTTCATATGGGAACCCTCTTGCTTTAGCATAGATGTAATAAATTTTTGTGTTCTTACATACTAGTATGATTTTAGTTAAGAATGCTACTCAAATTGCTATGTTTGAATTTCATCTTAAGACACTAGCTCATGTACCAGAGTTGTTTGGTAACTTTGGCATAGCTTCACTTGATCATTCATTCATAATGACTAGACAACCCTTATCGATAGTATAATTAACAAAATTGGACATTTAAATGTTTCTTTAGTGACTCAGGTTTTATGCATCACTGAATTATATACTTCATGTAATTTGGAAGGTCAAGTCAAATTAAGGCTCTTGCATGATCAATATATTCCACATTATTCTTGCTAGAATCACCTTTAAATTTTAAGTTGGTTCATTTTATTTATCATTTACTCAAGTTGTTTTATTTTTAAACAATTTACCTTATGATTCATTAATGAACCTATTAATTGCATTATGGTCTTGATTTGTACATATTCTATTCGAATTTGTAATTTCAAATGATCATGTTATCCATTTGATTGTTTATTCAACTGTTAAATCAATTTATTCACTCAAATTGGGATTTGTTTAATTAAATTTTCATTTAAATTAGGGTTTGTTTATGTGTTTTATTGATTGAATTACTAATGGATTATCAAGTCAATTTATATTTTGTCTTTATTCAAAATAATTATCAATTAATCTAATCCGTTGATATTCACCACTTATCAAGATCTTGGTAATTCATAATATATAGTTAGACAATTTAACCCTCCTTAAGCATCCCCATCATCCACATGGAATATCTGGTGCACCCAAAACTCAAAAGCTATAGGTCTATAGTTATAAAGTACTCTCATGTCTAATTTATTGAGATTATGACATATGGTCTCATCTTAGGTAGTCAGAGCTAAGTGGAGTAACGCACACCTCATAAATCCTCCATTGATCTAACCTCTTGATTAGTGATAAGTGTCAGAATCTCACTCATTTTGAGCTCATTAGCTATGCTTAATAATCTTCAAACCTTGACACAAATATTTTTATGTGGTTGTATCTAAAGGACTCAGTCTATGGGAGATATAGATTTAAATCCATGGACTCAAATTGATAGATGGAAATCAAACTAACAAGTGGTGGGAAGTCCATAAAATACATGGCATGATCTCACAAATTTTTTATATAGGAGGTATGTTTTACAATGTACAGTTGGTAAGTCCCAAAGCATCCCCATCATCCACATGTCAATAAATTGACTTTTCAAGACTCGGTAATCATAAGTATACTAGTATGAAGTTGTTTGAGCTTTAAAGTTATAATATTATTACACATGGCTACATCTTGAGGACTCAGAGATCGAGGACATACAATACATAGAGTAGTTGAGTGGTAATCTCTTGAATTCCCTAGATCATTATGTATGGAACAATCTCATAGAGATGGCCCTATATAATAATATGGTGTTAGTAGACAATGAACCTGAATTTGATGGCCAAGAAAAGAAGATAAGGATGGGTATATGATAGTTTGACTATATTCTCCAATTGTAATTGCTAGGTATAATCAAACACGAAGTCAAATGATATAATCGATTATAAAAATTCAAGACACACTAAATCTAAGAATAAATGGAATGAATATAGGTAGTTATCATCAAAATAAAGCCAAAACTTGTAGTTGAAATGTTTGATTAGCTTGGTGATATAGTTTGAGATATATAAATATAAATAGAAAAATGTGAACTTGCATAGTTTCCTAGTATATTTAGAACACAAACTTACATGAGATTTATGATTCTTGAGGAATGAGTTACAAAAAAGAATGTGAAGCTAAGGGGATATGGAACTAAAATGGTAAAAGGAACATTGAGATAAAAGGGGAAAAATTAGAGATTGTGAGAAATTTATTTACAAGTATGAAAGCATTCCCTTGGTTGGTTAGATATACATTCAAGAAAGAGCCAATAACCATAATATATGAAATCAATCACACAAAAAGATTAGTGAAAATGATAAAAAGTCAAAGTGACCTAAATGAACCTATAAATAAACTAAAAGAATTAATTTTTCTAATATTGATATGCTTGGTCATCAACATTTAATAAAAAAATAACACGTATGGAAGTTATTTTTTTGTTATGGAGATAAGCATAATAAATTGGGAATGGACAATGCTGTAAATAGGAATTGATTACTCCATCATTGGGATCAATCCAGAAAGATGTGATTGCTTATAAATGGGTTGCTAATTGGTTAATATAATAAATTGAATACCATATAATGATTATTGATCATTTTAGCTTGTGGTGCATTGAGAATTATAAACCTTTCATCTTGGAGGTTGTTACACTAGGGAAATTATTCCATGAAATAATTAGTCTTATCTTCTTTATTCTTGATGTGTTATTATAGGATATTAAACTATGATCAATTATTCATTTAATGTTTGTATCAAGATCAATTGATATTAGTTATTTATCAAAATCAATTAACTAGCTAATATTATCTATAAGAGTAGCATTGCTTGCCATTATAAAGGTTGACAAATTTGAGTACCAAAAATTGTTGAGATTGAGTCAGTATTTCACCTATATTTCCTCCTTATTTTTTCTTCATGGTTTGAAAAAGATATTAATTTTCAAATTAATATACACAAATAAGTTTTTTCAGTTATTGGTGTGCATGTGGGTATACAATTAGGTTTGGAAGAAATTGATTTAATTATTTTTAATGGCTCATTTTAATTATATTGAGGATTACATTAGTCATGGTGTGATAATATATGTAGGCTTGTTTAATAGATTTATTTTGAATATATTTTTATATTTCATGTTCACTCAATTTTATTTTGAGTCTTTCTCATTATGGTGTTTTAGTTTATGTAGTAGCTAGACTTGATGCCTAGTGATTTAATTGCATCCCATATTAATCTAATTTATAAGTATTGGAAAACTTGTCTCAATTAATGGATTAATATATTTTATACCTTAATCTTTATCTCTCTCTCTTTTTTCTTTTTTTTTAATGAGTAACATCTTACCCATTACATCATTATATCATTATGAATAAGTAACAAAGATAATTATATCACTGTTTAATGGACTAAATTCAAATGGACTACTACTATGCGCGCTAGGAATTTGAATGCTAATGGGTGCACTGGGTGTGTCCCCAGTGGGCGCGCTGGGCGCGCCCCCAGAGTTTGATCTCGCAGGTCTGCAAACAGCTCTGCCAGAGTTGGAATTTGTTTGGTTGCAGGTACATGGGAAATTGGTGGAGGAGAATCTGGTAGGAGGGACTAACACTGGGGGAATTAGGGGAGGGGTTGAGAATAATATTGGATTAAATTTTGTGGTTGATGCAAAAAATGGAAAATCTTTTAGCGAAAATAACCCTTTCTATGGATCTCGTGGTTCTCAATTGGGGTAGGAGGTTGAGATAGAGAAAAGCAAAGGTGAATTTAAAATGGAAAAATCCTCAGAGGAGTTGAAGGCAGGGTATTCAGAATAAAGGATGTGGTCATCCCTATTTGGCAAGAAACCCATTGGTAAATCCCCTTTCCCGTCGGTGACTGCAAAATCATGTTGGGAGAAAGGTGAGTATGAAGTTTTTATTCTAGATCCTTTAATAGATTTATCTATGTCCTCTATGGATTTCACCTTAGTAGGTAAATTTTTAGGAGCAAGACTAGATCTAGAATCTCTTACAAAAATGGTCAAAAGGAAATGGATCATTCGTGGAGAGATAGTTATTGCACCTATGCTGAATGGTTTCTATTCTTTTACCTTCAACTATAAAGAAGACCTGAATATGGCCCTGTGTGGAGGACCATGGACGTTTGGAAAATGTTCTCTTACTATCAAAAAATGGGAGTTGAATATGGATTTCTCAGACTCTTTTTTCTTATCAACTCTAATCTGGGTTAGACTTCCTGGACTCCCTTTAGAGTATTGGCATGAGGACATTTTTAAAGGAATAACCAGTTCTTTTGGGGAGCTTGTGGCTTTGGATAAGGCTATGGAAACCAGAACCAAACTTCAAACTACTAGGATGTATGTTAAAGTGGTAGATTTAAATAAGCTCCCAAAAAAAGTGGATCTAATTTCCAAGCTTGGTAAAAAATCTCAAGGAATTTTTTTTGAAGATTTACCCAACTCTTGCTATGCTTGCAAGAAACAGGGGCATTGGGTAAAAAATTGTCCATCCAGAAGCAAAATTCATTTTAATAGTGTTTTGGATGGGAAAAAGTCCATGGTCCAGCTAAAGAAAGTTTGGAAACCCAAAGAGGATCAGGGACAAGAACAAATGGATAATGAAGAAACTAAAGATCTAAATGTTGAGGAGGCTAAAGAGTTGTCTTCTGAAGATCCTAAAGACCCATTTCCTGAGGTAGATACTGAGATCTCTCTTGAGAAAGAAAATTCTAAGACAAGAGGGAAGGGATGGCAATCAGAAACCACATTACCTACAGAAAGCAAAGAAGATTTGACAGATTTATCAAAGCAAATCATTCTATACCAAAGTGTAGAGGATTGATGGAGAGAGGCAGAAGGCAAAGTAGTGCTTGAGGAAGGAGAAATCTTGGTTGAAACTAGAAATAAATTAGAGGAGAGAGTTCCTCTTCTTTCTCAGCCAATGGAGATTCAGGTTGATAATGAATTGCCTTTGGAAGAGCTTCCTATGAACGTTAAAGGAGAAAATTTAAAGCATTTTCCAAACCAAAGAAAAAGGGCTGAAAAGAAGACAAACACTAAGGGAATAGAAACCAGAAGCAATGAAAAAGACCAGCAAATGAAGGTGAAAAACCTTGCTTCTATTCTGGATAAATCTAGAAAAAGAGAAGAGCAGATTTCAAAAGTGAAATCAGAGGTTGGCTGTCCAGACAAACCTGAAAGAAAACCCATAAGGAAAATCAGAGAGCTAGAAAGCAAGAAGAATATAGCTGATGGAAGGCAGGCAAAAATTTTGGATTTTACCCCTAAAAAATAGTTATTAAATTATTATTTGGAAATTAGAGGGCTGAATGTAATCTGAATTTTGAGGTTGTCCTTGTATAACCTTAGGTTGTTGCTACTTTTTAGTAGGATTCAGGAATGCTTCTCCTGGTGCATGTTAACGCTTTATCTTTCTTGCTTCTGTAATAGGGTTTTGGGGCCCCTTCAAAACCTATTTTTACCTTAATCTAAAACATCTTACCCATTACATTGTAAATAACCCATTTGTAAATGAATCAACAATGAGAACCTGAATATATTTGAGGAAACCATTTGAACCTTTAGTGGAAACAATCACAACATTCCCATGATAAAAAATTGGAGTTTATTTGACCTTGGATTACTATCATAATTGTAAAAATAAGGTGACTTTTATCCCATGTGCTATAAGCTTCTCTTATCCACTTATAATAGTTAATTCAATAACTATCTTTCAGTGGGTCATAGTTTTATCCTAAATGATTGTTTTTTTCATATTTTATGATTGACTTAGAAAATAAATTTAGATTAAAGGTATAAAGTAATACAAATAATGGGTTATATTATCATTTGAAACTGATGAAGGTCAAGATTAATCATTTTATTAAAAATACATAAATTAGGTCAAGGGTGAGTCATGATGCTTTTATTGGTATATTTAGTCATTGTGTTTTGTTTTGGTTACATTTTTTTAGGCATGAAAACGTGTTAGGTTTGAGGAAATTTGGGAAAAATAATTTATTTATGTATATGTTTTGTTGGAATAATGTTGTGGGTTCCTTTTTTTTGGGACACCCATGATGTCAGTAGGTAATATGTATGTTATCAAGGGTATATGTGTTTTGTATTTTGAGGTAACTTTATATGCCAAGAAATTAAGAAGAATTAAATTTAGAAAAAAAGAATGAAGAATAGGGAAAATATAGAAACACTAGTATGAGGTAGTATGAGGTTTTCATTCTAATTACTTGGAAAATTAAGTAATTTTCTATGTGTTACTCTTCTTTTTTTTTTTGCTATTTTTAAAAATCTCAAAAATAAATTATAAAAAAAAATGAGGGTCAAGATAAACCCAAGTTTTGCATGACTATAATTCCCAAATTATTATATTATTTATTAAAGGTTGAAAAAATGGATTTGGTGGTTAAATTATTTAGTGGTTGTTGGTGGTTATTTTTAAAGTGGTTGTTGGTTTTGAGGTTTTTCCTTTGTTGTATTTTTTTTGTGTGTTTGGTTCACAAAATCATAATAGTTGAAGTAGGGTATATGACACCTAATTATGTCAGTTATATTATTTGTTTCTTATGAAGGTATATAAGTGTTATTTTTCTAAAAATAAATTGGTATCATTGTATTATAAACAATTTGTTACTTAAGTTAAAGCTTTGAATAATTTTTTTTTCTATTGTATTTTTTTTAAATGGCTAATGGTTGAGTTTTATAAATATGATATTTGTTAATATTTTTGTGTTTTATTTAGTTTTTTGGTTTACATGTTAGCCATATTTGTTTTTTAATGGAAACCCTAGTTTTTCATTAGAGGAAACAAAACCTGGTGCATACTCTACTCATTTGTATTTTTATATTGTTGAGATACTTGCTTATAAAAATATTGATCCCTCATCGTAAATGGATGGGGTGGGATGGGAAACAAATAGTTGGGTTTATTTTTCCTATTTTTTTTAAAAAATCAATGAATGCAATGGTGGATTAATTTCTTGGTTTTTAGTTCCAAAAAAAATCACAATAACAATTGTGTTTTTCGTAGTTGAATTCCAATGAGTCATGAGGCATTAATTTATCATGTACTCTTGATTCTATTTATGAAACCTATTGGTCATGTTAAAAATTTGGAAATAAATTTTATTAGTTTTATTCTAAATTAATGTTATAAGAGACTCAATGAAAAAATCCATAATTTATTTAAATATAATCTTATATGTATTTTTGTCATTAGATGTATATGAATTATGTGACTTAAAATTTATGAAAAAATACAATTTCATATTAAATTTGCATTGTTTAAACTTGTACATTGTGGGTGACTTATAGGTAATTTAATTCATGGTGGTATTAGTTATTAATATTTCTAAATATTTAGCTAAATTACATTGTGAAAAAAAAAAAAACATCCAAAAATTGTGATTTTTGTGTTCTTTGAGCAAGTGTATTTTTATGTTTAGTTGTGTAAAATGTAGTTACTTAATGATTCAAAATTATGTTCTATTAAACAAAAAATATTTACTTATCATTGTTGAAACTTCATATAAATATAATAATAAGGTCTCCATTTACTTTCATAACTTCACTAAAAAGTTCATTTTTTCAGATCTTATTAAGGTCAAGAATGAATTAGTTTATTTTCTATTGCAAATAAATTTTATTAAATGTTTGTTTTCAATGAGCATTTTGTATAATCATGTAGGAAATATTCCATGGATTCATGCTATCTTAATTTTTATTAATTTAAACTTGAATATAACATAGAATAATTAATTAATATCATTTTCTAAGTGAATTTGTTTCATTTAAAGTGATTTAAACATTGATATGTTGTTCATTGTTAATAACTTTAAAAATATGGGATTATATATATATATATATATATATATGAGCACCTTTACTCTTAGTAAAGACAATGACTTCAACATTCATAAGCAATGTGTGGTTTATATTTTAATATAAAATGAAATCATGAACATAGTAAAATACAATTGTTTTTAGTAATTGAATAGATAAAGGGAGGATTTATTCAAGTTTTTTATGTACCAATTAAATTAAATTATAATGATTACGCACTTAATTATTAGGTGTAATTATTAAAGTTTGTCTTCTTAGAAAATTTGAAGGATATTTTAAGTAATTTAGTTAGAATAAACTTATTAAATAAGTATACAACCATACAATAGATCCCTAAATCAGAATAAGATTTGGTTACATTTTGATTTCTTATTTGGATTTTGAGTAATGATTATTGTTTTAACTATTTAGGACTTAATAGTTGTAAATCTTAGGTTTTTAAAGGGTTGAGTATAGTAATACTTGAGATAAATATAGTAAATAGTTAATTAGATAAGTTTTTTCCCAAAATAGTAAAGACAATGAGAAAGTGTACTTATCTAGAGCCAAACACGTGTTTATATAAGTCAGGAGGCTAGATCATGCTTGAAGATTGGTCATGCATCTTTCATTCTGGGACTATAGTTAAAAATAGGCTTCAAATAATAACACCCTTATGATTACAATGGTGTTTATGGCACTATTTTCTAATTATGGTGCTAGTGTCTTTTTATAGAAGATATGCTTGAAACTTTCAGAGATGTTGTAGGAGGATTTTAGAGAATTATAAGTGATTTTATGAATCCTATAAGTTTTTATGTGTCACTATTTTTCATGGAGATCTTTTAAAATTATAATGAATACATATACACATGATACAACAACTAGATCTAATAAAAAAGAAAACAAAAAATAGGTTGTGGGATATTATAATCACACATAATAGAACCCATATTATCCTAGCTATTACCTACATTAACCCTAATGTTAGGGGTCTTAGATCACATGTAGTTATCTCTTAGGGAATGTTCATATTCAATGTGCATGGTATGATAGAATAAATTTCACTTAGGCCCTTCTTTGATCACACATGTAAGTCTAGATGTGATAGTCGAGTAATCATCTATTGAACTATGTCCTAATTTCTATGATCTCTAACAAATATCTTACTCAATTATTGAACTATAATTGGGAATTAAACTACTTTCAATTTTTTACCATGCTTATATAAGTAGGTGTATATTTTTCAATTGGATGCCATTTATGCTGACTCTATGGTGTATGAGATCTCTCATAAGTAGGTGTCATAGAAACCACATGGATCATATTATCAATAACTAATGGCTCATTAAAAGTAACATATTGTGATAACTCAATCGTAGAGGAGTGTGATATAGGATATTATGGAGACTAAGATCTTTATGCTCCCTATGTAAATGTTATAATGTGTTGGTCAACATACTGGTCTATATGATCTCAAAGCACATGATAATTGTTGTTTGAATGCCCATTTATCTTATGAAAATTGTAATATGGTTTATTCTATATCTTATGTAGATGGTGTGCTAGATGGTGATGAGTAGAAGTAACTATGATCATCTTCTTATCTAATAATGTAATTAAGATATCATGAAACCTATCTTTATCTAAAAATTGTATAGCCCCTCCATTGAAGTCTTGTACTCTACTCACTATAGGAGGTGCTCTATGAAGTGTCTTTTTACCCTTATTGAGTATCTTTATTAGTTTTTTCTACTCTAAATATTTTTTAATAACATTTGGAGTGTGTTCCTATACCATATTATATGAATATGGTTATGGGAAATATACATCCAAATCTACCTCTAAATGTGTCTCACTTAGTTCCAATTTTTTTCTAATCCTAGTGCTGTGTAACATAAATGTTTGAATGACTTAGATGTATTGTATAACAATTTATCCTTAAGATGAAAAGTGATGCCTCTATAAAGATGTATCTTACTTATAAATATATTATTTGGTAGATAAATTGATGCATACATGTTTTGAATCTTATAACATAATCTAAATGTGCTTACTAGCCATAGTGTAGTGAAAACAACCTCTCATATGTGACTTGAGGTTCCTTGTTCTAAATATAATAAATGAAAAATACCTATTATAACTCATAATATGTTTATAATTAATGACTAGGGAGTGAATGATGAAGCCACTTTATTTCTTGACCCTCTAGAGTCCTAAGAAATAACTGTAAGAGAATCAAATTGATAGTGACATGTGTCATAGCTTTCATATAAGATTTAAGATGAAATTATGGATATCCATGTCCATAAAAATATGGTAAATTTAATATCTATATTTTTTATGGTAGTGTTATATTGAAAATTCTACACAGGATGGGATTATTATGGATGGTATTAGAATCCTCCCATGAGTGATATGCTTTACTTTCCCAATGTGAGATGGTGTAATTATTATTGTAAAATACCCACAACATGCATCAAGGATATTACCTCTTGTAAATATATACAAACATTATCAAGGGGTTAATTTAATTCTTGAATATTATTATTAATCTTAGCCATTGATGCATTATAGATATTTCCCTTTCAAACATCTATGTTTACTAGGTTTACTCTCTCTCTTTCTCTATAGGAGTGATAACTTGGACCTAGTTAAAGGGAAATAAGTTATCACCCTCATGTAATTTAGGATGAGAAATGGGTTCTACTTTAGTAAGGAGGGTTGAGGGAGATTCTTTCATATCTCTTTTTTCATTAATTTGTAATCAAGAATCTCATGATAATAGGATAGAAGATAAATTATTATCATGTGAATGTAAGTTATATAAACTATGAACATCATAATAAGTTTGTGTGTTTTGTACCCTTTGAACTAACATCCATTTGAACATGAGATATAGGTGAATTAAGAGAAAAATAGAAAGTTTAGATTCAATGTATTCTTCACCAAAATCATAATAATCATCATTATTCCAAGATTCATCAAAATTAGAGTTTAATTCACTTGTATAAGTAAGAGTATAATAATTATCATTCACATGCTCACTAAGAGAGTAGGAGAAGATTTTAACTTTTTACTGCTATGAAATATATCAACATGTGTGGGTATAATGTAATTCATGTCTTCATTAGATATGTGTGAAGTGCATGTATGATTGTTAATTTCAATTTTGGAGTCAAAGGTATAATAATTAGCAATCATGTTTTCATTTGGCATATTATGACATGTAGGAGAAGAGTCAGATATGTTTGTATTATCAACATTTTTAAAGAATCATTGCATAGAAATTAGAATGTAAATGAAGGTGATAAAATAACTTAATATACTTTTTTTCACATTGGTAAAATGTGTAATATCATTTGTATATGATTTTTTAAATTTAACTAAGAAGGGTAACTAAGATGCAATACTCTTTTCTACCTTTCTTGAATCGTGTGAAAGTAGATTTCATGTATTGTACTTATATTGATTTAATTTGAATGAGGTATAAAAAGTGGCTACAAATATAGGATCACATTGCAATAAATCACTACCAAAAAGAGGTTATTTTGGAATTATATTTTTAGTTTGATTTTGAGATGTAGGAGAAGAGGGAGAGGAAAGAAAAGAATATGCATCTAGTATATCCTCATCAACACTTTTATTTTCATGCTCAAATTAATCCTTATTAAAATAGTAATCATCATCATCATTATAAATGAATTAACTATCATGTGCTAATGTGAAATATTGAAAATTTATCCATTCATTATTATAATTATGATAAAAAATCATAAATTGATCAACTAGGTGAGGGGTAAGAGGCTTCTTGGATATAATTTTAAACTTTCCAAAGAAGATAATGTAAATAATGAATAAAAATCATATAATAATTAGAATGTAATCTAACATAGGTATATGTTCAACCATGGGAAATATTAAGCCTAATGTATATAAAAAATTAGGATTGTACTTGAAACCCTAAAGGCTAGTATTTGGATGTATAGGGACCTAGTATGTAGATCTAGGGTTTGTTTGGAAAAAATTAATTATATTAAATTAATGAGGCCATAATATAGGAATAATTTTTATCAGTTAATTTGGGCAAAAAATCAAGAAAAAATAGAAGTTTATAACCCTAATTTAGTGCATAAAAAATGAAGCAAGTAAACCCTAGGATAAATAGGGTTTTAAGTAATATTCAAAGTAAGTTAGGTTTACCAAATATTTAAACTATTTATGACTTAGTAAATGTATATATTATGTTGTTAAAGGGTTGAGTATAGTAATAACTTGAGATAAATACATGAAATAGTTAATCTAAAAAGTTTTTCCCAAAATAGTAAAGATGGTGAGAAAGTGTACTTATCTATAGTAAAATAGATGTTTCTATAAGTCCAAAGACTAGAATATACTTGAAGATCAGTCAAACATATATAATTTTAGGACTACAGTTAAAAAAAAAGATTTAGATAATAGTGCCCTTATGAGGACAATAGTACCATTTGTGCTAGTGTCTAATTATGGCACTAATATCCTTCTATAGAAGAGGTGCTTGAAACTTTTAGAGATGCTATAAGAGGATTTTAGAGACTTGTAAGTAATTATATGACTATTATAAGTTGGTATGTGTCATTTTTTTTCATGGTTCTCTTTCAAAAACCTAATGAACATATACACACATGAAACAACAACTAGATCAAATGTAAAAGAAAGGGAAAAACTAGGTTGTGGGATATTAAGATCATGTGAGACAAAACCCCTATTATCATAGCAAATACATACATTAACACCAATACTAGGGGTCTTAGATAACATGTAGTTATACCTTAGGGAACATTCATAATCAATGCATATGTTATGCTAGAATGAAATTTGCTTATGCCCTTTTTTGATCAAGCATGTATGTTTAGATGTAATATTTGAGTAATATACAGTATGCTAAGTTATACTATTGACTATTTTTATGTAATGATTTGCCAAAATAGTAAGTGATAGATGAAAAATGCTTGTGAGGATATCTATATAGAAGTAACTTTGATTTTAATGTAAGGCCCTTGTTCCTTGGCTAACAAGATGCAAAAGAGAGGTAAAAACATAAGAGAAGGATCAAGGGAGGGTTAGGACCCAAAACATGAAAGAGAATGAATATTGGAAACTAACACCAAAAGTGGAGAATGGAACCAATGATGATACTATCTAGATAAGGGTGTGAGTGTTTTGGAATCCTAAAATAGAGAAAAGTCTAGGAAAATTAGGTGCCATTGTGACTTGGAGGAGATGACCTAGGACTACTAGGGGTGAAAAAAATAGGGAAAATAAGACATAATAAAAATTGAAATACCCATAATGACCATGTAAACAAGAACTACATTCATCATTAAATATTTCTTATGAAAGAGTAATAAAATACATACTACTTATGATTTCTTGAATAAATTAGGGTGTATACATTTCCCCCATTTTATTATATTAATTCAATAAAATGAATGTACTAGAGTAAAAAAATATGAATGCATACCTATACTTACATATGCATATATGTTATAGACATGGCACACTTCTTGGATAGAGAAGTGGATAGGAGATGGTATGATGTATATTAAAAGGAAATACACAATGTGGGTGTTTCCTATACTAAATTTGAATAGTGAATCAAATTTGTGAGGAATAAAACCCTATTTTCCCCCACCCTGATATCTAGATGGAATCTATGAAAGTGTGGATATATAAGGCCTACTTGCCCACACTCTAATATATGGAGTGAATTTGAGTATGTAATCTAAAAATGTGGAGAAATAAGGCCTTATTTCCCCCACTCTAATATCTAGACTGAATCTAAGAATGTAAGATGATAATGTGGAGAAATAAGGCATACTTTCCCCCACTCTAATATCTAAACTAAATATAAGTATATAATCTATAAATGTGGAGAAACATGGCTTGTTTTCACCCACTCTAATATCTAGACTGATTCTAGGTATGTAATATGAAACTGGAGGTCAAAACTATCATTAGACCTACATAATATAAATCTAGTGAATGGATATGGATCAGCTACTATAGACAGTCATGTGACCCAGACTGGTGAAATCTTGGTGACACCTTAGTAACATCCTGGTGGTGATCTAAGTGTAACGTAGAAATTTAAACATAGATAATGGTATAACTTTCCATTCCATCTATATAATTTGGTAGATCCCTATGAGATTGATGACATGTGCCTTGTATCATGTCCTCAAACCTTGTATCTAAGTAATTTAACTATGTATCCAAACCTATATCTGATGAGATCATGGAACCTTTGAAATCTAAATCAAATTATGTATATGTATATCAGAGTAAACATATGTCTGAATATTCATATATCTGAGTAAACCTATGTATCTAAATATCTATATATATGAGTAAACTTGTGTATATGAATATTTGCATATTTGAGTAAACTTGTCTATCTAAACCAATCTATGTGTCTATATAAATAGTGTGGATATGTACCCTTTTGGTGAGAGAGCCAAAATTATGGTAAGGGTGTCTAACCAAAATTGATATCGGTTGATATGTTAGTGATAGTTAGCTGGGGAGTTTGATTAATTTATTGATTATAATGGAAATATTTGTTTTCAAATTAAGAGTAGGATAAAACTTTGGTATATATTCAGTTTGTTAAAGAAATAAAGGTTTTGGAATTTTATGGAGTTGATTTTTATCAAGATATTAATGGAACTAATATAGGGTAAGGTATATTGGTTTCGAGTTCCATGCACATGAAATGGATCACAAATCAGAGCTAAGGATCTCTAGATATCATGTTTGGAAGAAATTGGCATGCAAGGTCAACCTTAGGTAGGTGTCATTTATAAAATGTGGCTTAAATTGGTTGGTTTATTAGTTTTATAACTCATTTTGATCCATTTAAATTGACAATGATTATTTTTTCCAATCTAGAAATCATACCAAGGAGACAAGTGAATGAGACCCAATATGAGGATGTAGAGGCACTTATCTATGCTAGGGAGGAGGTTACCCTAGTAAGGAATCTATCTTTTCCCCTAATTTTAACAAATTTTGTATATTTTCCATCATTTTTAGTGAAAATTTGGTAGTTTAGGGCCATTTTGGGATATGTGGCACTACTATCCTGAGAATGGCACTATTGTCTAGGACATGGCACCCGTATCCTAGGTAGGGCACTAATATCTAGTGTTACTATCCCATATGTAGTGATAGTGTCTATACAGAAATTTTTTTGGTGATTATTATTTTTGATTAATATTTTGTGACTAATGTATATTTGTCTAGTATTTTATGATGTCAATGCTAGATTTGGTTATATTTTTTTGGTAGATGTGTGTATGAGAGAGTTTTATAGTGGCTATATGATGGAGTCTTTATGAGGATTTACATTAATATATGAAGGAGAGGGATGTGGTATATAGAGTTATTTTGGGCCACATGGTATCATTGGATCTGATGCCTTAGGACAAACATATGATAACAATGTTATGTGAGAGGTGGAATGTGGATACAAGTACTTTTTGGTTACCTACTAGGGAGAGGAATCTCACATTAGACAATGTCTACAAGATCATGAGATTATTGATTATTGGTTAGAAGGTAGTGCTATAAGAATCCACTAGTGACTAAGCTTTAGAGTGGGTTGTGAGGTATTTTTTAGTGATGCCCATGGGGACTCATCAAGAAGGGAGTAATAGTGATGCATTATTGTCATTGACTGTTACAACTAATGTTCTATGGTTACATAAGTTAATAAAAGTTATAATATCTTTTTTTTATTGATGTGGATGGAAATAGGTTATCTATCTCATATTAGATACATGAAATAGTACTTGATATAGAAGAACATGATGTAGTCTACTCATGGGGTAATACTATGTTAGCCAACTTGTATAAAGATTTATACTGCTTCATTTAGGAGATATGTGAAGGTGGTGTTAGGTGTTATACATTATTACATTATTAGGATTAGAACATGTAGTAGTGAGTAGACTAAAATGTCCTTAACAAGGTTATTTGGCTAACCTTTAGATATTTTCAAAGAGGTGGACTGGTATGATATGCATGCCCAATAAGATCACAATGTAGTGTCGATAGGTGTCAAAGAGGTTGATGGTTGGAGATATTATCTAAGAACCTATATGGGCTATGAGGGATGACCAAAATATGGTGCTTAGTTGAGATGGGTGGGAGTGATCTTCTAGTTGTATGACTATTGATTTGATGTATCCAATAAGTTTCAATATGAGTGAGTAATGAAGTAGTTTGGTGTTACTCAAGATGTGCCACATACACCATTGGTGTAGCTGAGGAGTTTTTATGCTCGAGTGAGACTAGTAAGTAGGCTTAGACCATCAAATACAAATTTAGCTCTGATTATATTGATAAAGAGAGATCTGGTGCTTGATATACCATAGGTGGATGATATAGGAGTGAGCAATGCCTACATAACATGGGGAAGGGAACATAGATGGGCATCACTATTCCCTTGACTTGGGATCATTATAGAGGATGTGCTAGATGTTGAGTCCCTTAGTGCCATTAAGGGTAGGTTTCCATCATATATTTATATGTTTTATTTACTTTGTCACTTATTTAATTGGGTAGGTATTTGATGTATTGTGTTGGTATGTATAGGTCTAAGTGATTATGAGTATTGGGAGAGCAATATTGAGTATGCACTCTGAGTCATAATAGAATATATCCCTAATGATTTCATGGATGATTGACAAGTGGAAAGGGTCATATATGTTGTTAGTGTTCATGATCACTTTTTTGATTGATCAACCATTGTTAATAAGACATATAGATAAACAACTACTGATAGGGCTGAGGCACGTGCAAAGCTATAGAGATGAGCTATCCTCTCACTTGATGGGCTAGGTGGGGCATGTAGAAGTATATTGGATGACTATATATGTTTATAGAGAGAGCATGTAGAGGTACTAGTTGAGTTGGTAGTGTTATAGGATAGAGAGAGTAGATGTAGGTCTTGATCAAGGTCTTAAAGGGATAGTGGAGCCTCTATCTCTAGTATGGATGTGTCAAAGAATGAGATCAAGGGGGTGGTCCTAGTGACCAAGCCTAGATTATTAAATGGCATGTATTATTATACTAAAACTATCTATCAAGCTACACACACACATATGAAAGTTTATTGTTATACGTGTATTATGTATATTGGTAACTTTATTTTTACCATCATGTATGTTCATGTGTTTGATTATATTCATTATTTTAAATGGTGATATATAAATATGTAATGTGTCTAAGTAATGGTAACAAATTCTTTATCTATTTATGAATGTTTAAGTAGACATGTATGGTGGTTAAGGAATGTTAGTTGTTAGTATGGGTGTTATAAGAGTATCATAGGATATTTGAGTGTGGATCATGTAATTATGGTATGAACTATCTGAACCCAGATGCCATGGTGATAAAGTGACCATATTGATCATGTTTTGTTAGTGTAAAAGTATATTCTAGAACTGATATTGCTCATGTACATTATTAATAGCTAGGTGTGTAGACTTTGTAATAAATAGATTAAGCATCTATCATATAAAGACTATGATTTGATCTCTAAGATCTCTAGGATATATTAATCAATTGTTGAACTATGTCATGATTTATTTGATATCTAACAAATATCTTAATTGATTATTGAACCATATCCTAATTTCTATGATCTCTGGCAAATATCTTAATTGGATATTTAACTATTGTCAATTTTTGTGATCTCTAAAAAATACCTTAATCAGCTCTTGAACAATGTCCTAGTTTTTTTGATCTCTAGAAAATATCTTAATAGTCTATTGAATTATGTCTTGATTTCTATGATCTCTATCAAATATATTAATTGGCTAATCAACTATGTCCTAATTTTTTTGATCTATGGAAAATATCTTAATCAAATTTTAAACTGTCCTAATTTATATGATATTTGAAAAATATCTTAGTCAATTATTGTTCTATAATTAGGGATCAAATATATTTCCATTTTTATACCATGTTTTTATAAGCAGGTGGATCTTTTTGAACTAGATGCCATCTATGTTGACTCTATTGTGCATGATATCTATCATAAGTAGGTGCCCTAGAAACCACATGGCTTGTATAATGATTAACCAATAGATTCTTAAAAGTAACATCTTGGGATAACTCAGTCATAGAGGAGTGTGATCTAGGATATTATGGAGACTGAGATATCAATGGCCCCTATGTACGTTATATAATTCTTCTATTGACATGCTAGTCAATAAAACTTAGAGTGCATAACAATTATTGTTTGAATGTCCATTTATCTTATGAAAATTGTAATATGGTTTATTATGTATCCTATGTAGATAGTGTTCTATATCATGATGAGTAGAAGTAAGTGAGATCATATCCTTATCTAATAATTTAGTATATCATGAGGTCTATGTCTATTTAAAAACTATATATCCCCTATGTTGGTGTCATGTGTTCTAATCACTATAAGAGGTGATCTGTGAAGTGGCTCTTTGCCCTTATTGAGTATATTTATTGGTTTCTTCTATTCTTCATGTTTCTTAAACATAGTAAGAGTGTGTTATTATATCATATTAGATGACTATGGATATGGTAAATCTACATCCAAATTTTCCCATGAATGTATCTCACTTAGTCCCAATTTTTTTCTAATCTCAGAGCTATGTAACACAAATATCTAAATTATTTGGATGTCTCATATAGTAATTTCTCCTTAAGAGGAAGAACGAGGCCTCTAAAAAAAATGTACTTCTAAATCTATTAGCTAGAAAATTAAATGATGCATACATGTTTTGAATCTTAGAATGTATTCATTTACTATTTTTGACTTACCCTGGTATAGCGAAGGAAATATCTCATATGTGACTTGAGGTCCCTAGTTTTGAATATAATTCATGATAAATACCTCTTCTAAATCATCATATGTGTATAATGAACCACTAGTGAGTGAATGATGAAACCACTCTGTTTCCAAACCCTCTAGAGTCCTAGGAAATAACTATCAAGGAATCAAAATGCTAGTGACATGTAACATAGCTTTCTTTTAAGATTCAAAATTCAAGTATGGATCTCTATATACATCAAAATTTGGTAAATATTGTATCTAAAACTTTGATAGTAGCTTTATATTGAAAATTCTATGCATGATCAAATTATTATGGATGGGATTTGAATCCTCCCATGAGTGACATATTTTACTTTCCAATGTGAGATGGTGTAATTATTTTTTTAAATAACCCAAATCATTCATAAATTATATTAACACTTGTGAATGTATATGAAAATTATCAAGAGGTTATGATGTAGAGGGAGAATGAAAAACAACTTTCAATGACCTTTCCTTTAGCAAGGCTTAAGCTACTGGCCCTTTAAAAGCACTTTTATGATATTTTTACAATTATATAAGGTTTAAAATAAAAATAATTAAGTATTAAAATAACATATATCCTCATTGATAAACATAAAAATTTCAAATTCAAACTCTAAATAGAAGTTTTTTTTCAAGATTTTCTCTCTTTTAGGTCTATCTCTAGTAGCACTTTGAAGTCACTTTTATTGATGGATTGGAAAATATAAATGGTTAAAAATAAATATAAAATACCTTTTTATATATCCATTAAAATTTTAAAATTATCCTCCAATTTTTATGGTCCAACTCTCAATAAAAATTTACTAACTCAACCTATTTCTTCTACCAATTAAGTCTCTATGAGAGGCCTCAAACTAAGTTTTAGATCTTACAGGCTACACACATGTTAAAAAGTAAAATTAATGTTTTATTCACCTTTATAATGTAAAAAAAACTTCCATGCCAAATTTGGAATTCTAAGTCACTCTCTAAATACAAAAACCATGAAATTGTCAACACTTTTCACTAGGCCTTTTGTATAAGCCGAAGAAGGTTAAGAGAAAGGTTTATAATGAAATTACAACCTTAAAGGACTCAATATGTGTGGAAAAGTTTTGTGCATCATTTATTTGGACTAAAATATTAATATTATTTATTTACACTAATAAAAATATTCAAAAATTCACAAATCTAAACCAATCAATACACCAAAATAGGGCATAGGCCTGTGTCGACAGAATTATAGGCTTTAGTGACGATTCATTATTTCATTAATTTATGAGATTTTGAACAAGATGTATTCTATTTTTAATATTTTAATAATACCTTTATATCATTAATATCATCATATGCATATAATAACCTTCTTTACTTCACAATAACCTTGATAGTAATAGGATAAAATTCTACCAAGTCTGGTTTCTACTTGTTCTACCTGTAGGTGATCAATATTACTTAACACATCTATATATTCTTAATTATAAATGAGACCATACTTGTAAATATTAAATATTAATAAAAACATAGCACACAACATATTTTCTATTCATGAGGTTTGTAAGGTTATTCCTATGTTACTTGATCTCTTCTTCTATCATCCAAGTGTCATCTTCATGAGGATGGTGTTTCCACTTTACTAGATACTTAAAATACTCTGTTTCTTATTTTATTGAAAATATTCTTGTCTAATATTATCTCTATATTATCCTTCTTGGTTTTTTACCACTAAATTTCCCATTCTTGGACTATTATACCTTCTCCTCCTATTATTTCCTTACTATCATCACCTTCTTTAAATGGATATAGGTTTGCAACATTTAAAATGGGAGAGATGCCAACTCCACTAGGCAACTCTATCTCATAATCATTATTATAAAACTTATTTAAATATTTTCAAGGACCTATCTTTCTCATCACTCTCATATAATTCCTTAAGGGATTCAATGCGTACACTCTCAAGATGAACTTCAATGACTAGAAATTCCCTCATACTTAAATCATATGCCGCCTTATTACTCTAGACTTTCTTATGTTTGATAGTAAAAGTGAAATTATTCAAATATTATATCCATTTCATATGTATTTTATTGATATTATTCTAACTATTAATTAATTTTAGAGCATGGTTATCTATGAAGATCATAAACTCTTTAGGAATTAAATAAAGCCTTCACTTCCTCAAGGATTTCACCATTCCATAGAACTCCAAATCATAATATGAGTACTTATTTTTAACATCATTTGTTTTTTCAATAAATTAGGCTATATTACTGACCTCATAACTTAATATATCCCTAATTACTATTCCAATTTCATCACACTCCACTTGGAAGACTTTGTTGAAGTCAAGGAGTGCTAAAATGGGTTATTTAGTGTTTTTTTCTTCAAAAGCTGAAATTTTCTTTCACTGAAATCAGCCCACATAAACTTTTTCTTATCTCCTCTAGTAGTGTCTATTATGGGAGCACAAATTACACTAAAATTACTAATTAATTTCTTATAAAATCTTGCAAGGCCATGAAAACTTCTTACCTCTCTAGTTGACTTGGGAGTTGGCAACTCCATTATGGCTTTCACTTTGTCCCTATCCATTTTTAACACTCCTTGAGATATGACAAATACAAGGTACAAAAATTATATATTCACGAATACACATTTCTTGATATTTATTATTAACTTCTCCTCTTGTAATATTGTCATAACCAAATTCAAATGGTGAAGATGTTATTCTTTGATATGACTATAAATCAGAATATCACCCAAATAAACTACAAGAAACTAGCCTAAAAAGAGATTAAGGACTTCAATAATGAGACTAATGAATGTAATAGTGAATTAATGAACACAAATGGAATAAAAATACATTCATATATCCCTTCATTATTCTTGAAGGTTATTTTCCACCCATATCCATGTCTAATTTTGATTTGATAATATCCACTTTTGAGGTCAATCTTGGATAAATATTTTGATTCAATCAAACAATCCATCAAGTCTTCAATCCTTGGGAGAGGAAACATGTAACTTATAGTGATATTGTTGATTGATATTGAATATATTAATATCCTCCAATATCCTTATTTCTTGGGAACTAACACTACTGACATTATACATGGGCTAAGGATCTCCTTAACTAGCCCCTTGTCCAAAATTTCTTGAACTTGCTTTTTGATCTCAACATTTTCTTATGGTGTCATCTTATATTCAACCTTATTATGTAAGTTTTATCATATAATGAAGTTAATATGATGACTGATTTCTATCATGGGTGGAAGGTTATTAGGTATTTTATCTACTATTACATCAACATAGTCCTTTAACATTTATTGGACCTCTTGAGGAAATTCATTCACCTTGGTTATTTTTATGACTATTCTAGGCTTGAATACCACTAAAAATCCAAACTCTTCTTATTTCATTGCATTCACAAACTCCTTTTCACTTATTAGCATTACACTTTAACCAATATTTTGATTACCATTTTCTTATTTCATTAGAAACAAGTTATGGATTATACCATCCTTATCCAAGGTATAAATGTTTCTCCTTCCATCATGTTTCATCTTCCTATCATATTTCCAAGGCCTTCCAAGTAGCACATGGGACACATCCATTGGAATAATTTCATGAAGGAATTTGTCCTTATAACTTATAATTTGAAAGTCCACCCAACATCATTCATTAGCCAATAATTTTTTCCCTTTTTATATCCATGAAACCTTGTATGGGGTTGGATGGGGTAGTCTTTTCAAAATTAGTTTATCAGCCATTTCAATTGAAACTAAGTTATCTATGATACTATAATCAATAACCATTTTACATCACTTATCTTGACACTTTCATGAGGTATTGAAAACATTCTTGCTTTGTATAGGTTTGTTCTCTTTCGGTGTATTGATCATCACTCTCCTCATAAGCAAGGCTTCACCTACTTCTGACTCTTCCACATGATATGTGGATCCAAAACACTCATCTTATATTTCTTTAACAACCTAATTTATATTTTTATTCCTATAAATTTATACTTGTTGACCCTCTAAACACTCCTGAAACCTATCTCTAGTAAATTTATTACAATTTAAGCACTCACATATGAAGCCTCTAGATCCTCTTCCCCTTGATGCATATCCACCTCTGAAATATGTCCTCCTACCTCTAAATCCTTTTCTAGGATTATAATAATATTATTATGAGTTAATAGACACTCCATGGTTTCTCTATGAGATAATTATACATCCTTATTGACCCATTCCTCTATAACCTTTGCCTCTACCTCTAATATACTATGTTTATCTTCTACTAGGCTTGTCTTTAACTTTCAATGTAAGATGATAATATTATTTAATGATATTGGGGCTAAATATACTTAATTCATCTTGAAATTTTTATCTTAATCTAGTAATATATCTAGAAATTTTTTCCATATCCTCCTTTGTATGAAATGATGTAATGACTAGTTTATAAAATTCCTTTGTATATTCCTTGGCAATCATTTCATTTTGCTTCAAAATATATACAATCTTGAAGAGATTTGTTTCAATCACTTGGAAATAATTTTCCCTTAAACTTGGAGACCATCTAGTCCCAAGACTTGATCTTTGACTTACTTATCTTTCTTCTTTCTTCTTGGATGAAATCCCACAAAAGGGATGCATTCCCTTTCATCTTTGTGTGAGTAAACTTCACCTGGTTATCCTCTAGAACACTTTCATAATCAAATATTTGTTTATTTAGGAAATCAAGTCAATAATTTCTCCGTATAAATTTATTGAATATGAATGAATTTCTACTTTTGGTTTGGACCCTTGTTTCATCACTTCCCTTAGTCTTCTTTCAAACACTATTCATCACAGTCTCCACCTTTTCCATATTCTTCTTCTAGATCTTGGGGTTCTTCCTCTCTATCACTTTTAACCTCTATTAGGCTATCATTATCTAATTATGTTTTGTTTCTATAATCTTGGAATTAAAACCAATCCTTAGGTTATGTAAGTCCTTCAATATAATTTGAATATTGGCTTTATTCCTTCTAGGTGGCATCTTATCTTCTCACTTTCCAAGCTAACTGACTAAAACCTATGAATTCAATATTATTATCTAAGAGTGTAAACCTTATTTAAGTCTTATTTAGATACCAAACCTACTGTAATACCAAAATAATTCATAGGGAAAATGAAAAACAACTTTCCATGACCTTTTCTTATTTAAGGCTTAAACTACTACCCCTCTAAAAGTAATTTTTAGGAAAATTTGACAGTTATATAAGGTTTAAAAGATAGATAGTTAGGGATTAAATTAAACTTTATCTTACTTTATTAACATACAAAATTGAAAATTCAAACTCTAAACATAAGTAATTTATTTTAAAGGTTTTTCCCTCTCTTTTAGTTTTATCTCTAGTAGCTCTCTAAAGTCACTTTTATCAATGGTTTGTAAAATATAAAAGGTTAAAAATTAAAAAAAACCTTTTTATATACACATTAATTATTTAAAACTCTCTTCCAATTTTTAAGGTCTAACTCTAAATATAAATGTACTCACTCAACCTATTTCTTCTGCCATTTAGGCCTCTATTAGGTCTCCTAAGCCTCAGACTAAGTTTTAGCTCTTAAAAGATCCACACATGTCAAAAATTTAAATAATTTTTTTATTCAAATTTATAATCTAAAACCCAACTTTAACTCCAAATTTAGAAGTATGAGTTACTCTATAAATAACAAAACCATGAAATTGTCAACACTCTTCACTAGGGCTTTTATAAAGGCCGAGGAAGGTTAAAAGAAAGGCTTCCAACATAATTCAATGATTCAAGGAATAAATATTATTTTAAAATTTATGTGCATACCTGAGTTCAACTTGTATATTGAGAGTATTGATTTATACTAACAAAAAGATTCAAAAATTCACAAATCTTAACCAATTAAAACACTAAAACTGGGTATAGGCCTATGTAAATAGAATGGTAGGTTTTAGTGAAGATTCATTATTTCATGAAGTTATGATATTCTACACAATATTCATTTAATTATTAATATTTTTATAATACCTTTCTATCATGAAGATAATTAGATGTATACAATAACTTATTTACTCTATAAGAATCTTGATAGTAATAGGACAAAATTCTACCGAGTTTGGTTTCCTGGTTGTTCTACTTGTAGGTTATCAAATATTAATTCACACACACACGCGCGCGTGCGCGCGTGCACACACACACACACACATACACACACACACACACACACACACACACACACACACACACACACACACACACACACACACACACACACACACACACACACACACACACACACACACACACACACACACACACACACACACACACACACACACACACACACACACACACACACACACACACACACACACACACACACACAAACACACACATTCTGAATGATCAATGAAAACATACTTATAAATATTCACTCTTAATCAAAACATATCATAAAATTATTTTAATGCATTGGTATTCAAATTCCTTAATGTGCATACACAAAATTTTGAAGAAAATAGTCCTTTTCTTGTGCTCAGAGCTTCTTATTCATTTATTAGAGATAAAATTATTTTATTTTGCTTAAAAAAAATAATTCAAAGTATTTCACACATTATATGCTCCTAAAAAATCTCTAATCATTTCTTTGTTCCTTTCAACATAGGCTTTTCAAAAGCACGATACAGTCTTGAACTTTCAACAAGTTGATTAAGATATCAAAAGAGACCACAAAGTGTAAAATTCAAATTATATACTATCCAACCTTCACAAAACACCTATAAGTGTTTATAATGTGAAATTTAAGACATATATGCCCCTATAAATAACTAATAAAACCAAAGTTGATTAAAACAAGACAAAACTGAAACTATGAGTGATGTTCCTACATTAGGTTCATTTAATTCTTGAATCTTATTATTAATGTTAGCCATTAGTACACTACATTGTAAAATTTTACTAGGTTTGATCATTGTAAGATTTTTAGGGGTGACAACTTGTAATTTATCAGAGGGAAATAAGTTATCACCCTCCTACAATTTAGGATGAGAAATGGGTTCTACTATTGTAAGGGAGTTGAGGGAGATTCATTGATATCTCTTTTTTCATTAATTTATAAATAAGTATCCCATGATAATGAGATATAAGATACATTATTATCACGTGAATTTAATTTATATAAAATATGAACATAATAATATGTGTTTGTGTGTGTTTTGTACCCTTTGAACTAGCATCAATTTTAACATGAGATATGGGTGAAGTAGCGAGAGAACTAGAAAGTTTAGAATCATTGTATTCTTCACTAAAATCATAGTAATAATCATTATTCCAATGTTCATTAAAATCAGAGTTTAATTAAATTTTATAATTTAGAGTAGCAGAATTATCATTCACGTACTCACTAACAGAGAAAGTAGGATAAGATTTTAATTATTTATTACTATGTAATATATCAAGACGTGGGCTTAAAGCAATGCATGTCTTCACTAGATATGTTTGGAGTGTATGTATGATTATTATTTTAAATATTGGATTCAAGGGTGTAATAATTATAAATCATGTTTTCATTTTGAATATTATGACATGTACGAGAAAAGTTAAAGATACTTACATTATCAACATTTTTCAAAGAATCATTGTGTTGAGCATGGAATGTAAAATAAGGTGATAAAATATTTTTTTATACTTTAGTTTGTGCATTGGCAAAAGGTGTAATATAATTTTTACATTCTTTTCAAATGTAATTAATAAGGGTAAATAAAATGCATTTTTATTTTCTATATTTCTTGAATCATGTGAAAGTAGATTTCATTATTTTCACTTATATTTTTTTAATTTCTATAAGAAGGTCGTAAAAGTGGTTGAAAATATAGGATCACATTGGATAAAAACATTACCAACAAGATTTTCTTTCGACATTATATTGTTAGTTTGATTTTGAGATGTAGGAGAAGATGGAGAAGAAAGATAAGAAGATGTATCTAGTATATCCTCATATTTCATTGTCATGCTCATAGTAATCCTCATATCCATGATTAGAAAATTAATCATCATCATAATTATAAATGAAATAATCATCATGTGATAATGTTCAATATTGAAAATTTATCCATTTGTTATTATAATTATGATAAAAATTTAGAAATTCATCAACTACATGAGGGGTAAGAGGCTTATTGGATGCCATTTTAAACTTGCCAAATAAGATAATGTAAAATTTAAAAATAAGCACACAATAGTTTGAATTAAATATAACATAAGTATATGTGAAACTATGGGAAAAATTTGTCCCAATGTATAAAAAAATTTAGGATTGTACTTGAAATCCTAAATGCTAATATTTGGATGTACAGGGACCTAGTATGTGGATCTAGGGTTTGATGAGGGTTGTTTGGAAAAAAAATACTATATTAAATTAATTAAATCCTAATATATAAATTATTTTGATAAATTCGGTTGTGCCATAAATCAGCAAAAAAAATTAACCCTAATTTAGTGCATAAAAAATGAAGAAAGTAAACCCTAGGGCAAACTAGGGTTTTAAGTAATATGCAAAGTAATTCAAGTTAACCAAATGTTTTAAATATTTAGGAATTAGTCGATGTAAATCATAAGTTTTTAAAGGGTTGATTATAGTAAAAACATGAGATAAATATAGGAAATAATTAATTGAAAAGTATTTCCCAAAGTAATAAAGATGGTGAGAATGTGTACTTATCTAGAGAAAAATAAGTTATTTCTATAAGTCAAGATGCTATAATAGCCTTGAAGATCATTTAGGAATATTTAATTTTTGGAATGTAGTTTAAAATAGGATTCATACAATATCACCCTTATGAGGATAGTAGTGCTAATGGTGAAAGTGTCTGATTATGGTGATAATGTCTTATAGAAGAGGTGCTTGAAACTTTCAAAGATGTTGTAGGAGGATTTTAAAGACCTATAGGTGATTCTTTGATTCCTATAAGTTGGTTTGTGTCACTATTTTTCATTTATCTCTTTTAAAATCCTAATTAAAACCTACACAAATGAAATAACAATTGGATCAAATGTAAAATAAAGGGAAAATTTGGGTTATGGGATATTATGATCACATACGACATAACCCATGTTATCCTGTATACTACCTACATTAACCCAAATAATAATGGTATTAAATGTGATGTAGTTATCCTTTAGGTAATGTAAATAATAAATTCACATGGTATGATATAATGCTTTTTACTTAGTCCCTTATTTTATTAAGCATGCAAGTCTATATGTGATAACTAAGTATTATGGAGTGTGTTGAGCTATACTATTGACTAATTATATGTAATTATGTGGCAAGATAGAAAGTGATAAATTTAAAATGCCTTGTGAGGATCTTTATATAGAATTAACTTTGATTTGAATGTAATACACTTATTCATTGGTTGACAAGACATAAAAAGGGATATAAACATAAGAGAAATATCAAGGGAGGGTTAGGATCCAAAACATGGAAGAGAATGCTTTTTTGACACTAACACAAATGGTTCTAATATACATATAAATACACTTGTCTCCTGATGTCCCAAAATAGAGAAAAGACTAGGTAGAATAGACTAGGAGCCCTTATGATTGGGAGGGAATGACTTAAGACCACTAGGGTTCAAAAAATATGGAAAATGAGAATTAATAAAGAATAAAAGACCCATAATGATCATGTGAATGAAACCTACATTCATTACTAAGACCTTTTGAAAGATAAACAAAATACATATCACTTATTATTGATTGAATAAATCAAGGTGTATATCATTATAAAGATAACTAAAATCAGTAATGGTTATGAGTATATTTGTAACAATGATAATGATTATTGCAAAGTATAAATTTTTACTTTGGTTTTTCCAGAAGTCAATTAAATAGACTTGAATAAATTATGATGGGACTGTAGGTTTCCAAGTATGCATTAAAAATATTATTTTGGGTAATAGAGTAGAATATTTATATTTAACAAGAGGTTAATACCTTCAAGGTTTAAATAATTTTCTATAAAATAGTATATTATTTGTCTTCTTATTGAACATTTAATTATAAACCTATGTATTATTGGTAAAACTATAACTTAAGTATAATATGATGGAACCATATAAAAATGAATGAATTAGATCTTTGTTTATTATAATATTTTATATTCTTATTGAAATTACTCTTAGCATAAAATGATTTCTTGAATAATGCATAGATTTTATATACCACAGTGTGCCAATGATGTTTAAATAACTTAAACTAAGTGGTGTTTACTTCAAGAAACCTATCATAGGACTAATGTGCTAGATAAAATACTAGGAATCTATCAAAATTTTATGAAATGGAAACTCATCCCATTAGCATAAATTGATAAACATCTAATAATCTATTAAATTAATAAAATATTATGCATGGTCATTAGTTCTTAAAGATCTTTAAAATGGCTTTTAGGGTTAAGGAAACTTAAGTTAGATTGGCCTTAAAATTAAAAATTAGTTAAATTAATGTGAACATATTGAAGTAAAATTTATAGTTTATAATTATTTAAACAAAAAAAGAGATAATAATTGAATAAGGATATTGTTTTAATTATACATGTGATTGAACTCCTTATGGATTGATCAACTTAAGATAATTATTAATCTCTCAATTCAGTTTGAAATCATATGAGTTTCACACATTTCCATGTTTGAATTATGAATTAATAATAATTTTATTGACTAAAAAATGATGTTTCTATGTTATAATTAAAGGAAGAGTCACATGTTATTTTATAAATAGTTCAGAACCTCAATTAATCTAAAAAATTATATTTCATATTTTGGGATCATTACAATATGTATTGAAATGCATGTGTGTATGTAAATAATATTACATCTACCAAACATGTGATAAATAACAAATGTAAATATTGTAAAATATAAATAATATCATGCTTAGGTAAATATTTATAGTTTTTTTTAGTATTTAAATATTTTTTTATTTTTTGATTGCTTAATTTTTTATATTTTTAAATTATTTGAAAATTCTAAAAGCTAACCAATGATTATATTAATGAAAGGGTCATGGAAGGTTAATGTACCAATTAGTGGAATGGTTTTGTATGGTGAACATGGGGTATCATTTGGGGATGGGTCATAATATGATAAAGATTCATGTGGTGTACCATATCCATCATGATAATTAAATGTAGAACCTAGGGTATGACGAGCATTTATATAAGGTCTTAAGCTTTGTGGTGTCTCCTTTATAGTAAGAGGATATACCACTACCTATTTTTTCTTATATATTATTAGGGTGTCTCACTACCTATGTTTATTTTATAACATAATGAATTGATCACAATGATAACTAAGTATGTATTATAGAAGATGACGATCTATGTAGTATTTGATTAACTCTCTAATCTGATCAATGATAAATAAATGGATATAGAGATAGATTATGTATATGTGTAATAGTAGAATTTATATTCGCATACTAAATATGAGTATTAACCATCTCTAAATAATGATCTTAAAAAAGGGTATCAACCCTCTGTGAATAATGATCCTAAATAGGTGTACCATCCCTATTTGAATAATGATCATGAATATATTGATTGACCCTCTAATTAAATTGACCATGAATATGTATTTTAACCCTATATAAATAGTGATATTTAATATGTGTATCAATAAGCCATGGTGGTGGTGGGGTTGGATGAGGAGACACCATTATTTGTATAGTATAATCATACAATACACATGGAACTATCAATAATCTATTATAGTATACATGATTTAGGCATGGATACATTGTAGAGGAAACTACACACATTATATGCATCCATGGGCATATTAAAATCATGTATAATACCCCATTACTTTGTAAAACTAGTAATGGTGAAAATAATATGGTTGAGGCCAATTGAAGAGATTCCAGGTATTGTGTCTCTTTCCATAAAATTATTCAACTAATTTCTATGTATCTTAGAAATATTTTAATGTGTACCTAAGGGATTGTATAAGTACCATCATGAAAACATTCTCACTAGAACCAATCTCAATCATATCACTTTGAATAGGTCATTCATTGATGCAGGCTCATGTGAAAAATTTATGCAAACTTAAATATTCATCAACTATCTCATTGTAATAAAATTTGATCATAGGCCATTGAGGTGGAATATATATAAGTGTATAAATTATATTATATATTGGATGATCATATGTCATCATTAAAGGGTGCATTTTTTGATCATAATGTACCTCTAAAGTTTATTAGTTTATTTTAACTCAATTTTAATAAAAAGATCACTAAATATCTTCAACATTTAATTTCCATTATGTTTTGGTTGAGATTCATCTATGAGAGTGTCAAAATTGATAATTTTATCATCTGTGAGGTCAACTATATTATCTCTTAGTTTTAAACATTTATTCATTGAATGCCTCACAATCTAATGATACTCAAAATATTCATTAATGTCATAGTTCCTTTCTCTAGGTTTTCATGGATCAATACCTTAAGGAGTGTTATAAGATTAAATTCAAATAATTTATTTATTATCGCATGATAAGGTGATGGTAATCATGAAAACTACCTCTTTGGTGGAGTTGTTAATTGTAAGTGGTAGGTTGTGAAAATACATTTTTTTTATTTGATCAGGTAAACAACTTGGTTTTACGGATCCAAGAACTATAAAAGTATTATACAAAAATTAAAAAGCCACCCTAGTTGAGTATTAGAAAAACAACAAAAAATGAAACATGATTTATTTTAAACATTATTGGTGACGTTAAAATCTATCTTTATTGGTGACCTTAAAATTTATCTTTATTTTAAACTTTGTTATTGAATTAATCATAGTCATTGATGTATACTTAATTTATTCAAAGCAATTAACTTGAATTTTTTGTTTCTCATTTTATTGGTGTTATAAAACTTTATTTGAGTATATCTTGTAATTTATTTTCATCCATAACATTGGTCATCTTGGCTAGCATGGTCTTGTATCAAATCACATAGTCATTGATTAGTCTATTGAACCCTTGATTTAGCTTAGAATTTTGGGCATAAGATAATTTCTCATCAATTTTAATGGTATCATTCACTAGGAATTTGTCTTTCAAGGTTTTAATGATCTTACAAATTCAAGGAGACCATATAGCCATCTCAAAGCATAATCCTTCATAATTATTGGAAATAACCTGATCAATAGTTTACCATTGTATGCATAGTCCAAGCATGTTGCATGAAAATATCTAAGATGTTACTTGAGATCATATTTATCTTCATATAATTATATATTTGGAGCTGTGAAACATATGTTTATAATTCAATAAAAATATGACAAATTTTATCAATGTGTAGTAGTGTGTATGTGTGTGTGTGTGTATTTATATATATATATATATATATATATATATATATATATATATATATATATATATATATATATATATATATATATATATATATATATATATATATATATATATATATATATATATATCCAATAAGTGTCAAGTCCATTTTGTATGCCTCAACATGATAGGATGATGGTAAAACCATAATGATGGGTTCAATTTTAAAAAAATAAACATTGTTGGGAGTAGATTGGTACTGACTAGATCATGTTAGTATCGACTAAATATACTAACCATATCTTATACAAACCACCTATGTATAGGTGCACTAAACTAAGATCTTATAGATTCATGTGGAACAAAATTTATTATCTACATTTTCTTGCTTGGCCTTTCCATCTTATCCTATGAGACATGGAGACATATGGAGAGAGATGGATATAAAGAGAGATAAAGTTACATTCTCTCTCTTTTTATCCTTATCACTCTCTCTTTCTTTTCCCTATCTCTTTATCACTCCCTATCTTTCTCATTATTATTTTTTTGTATCCAAGTATCACTCTCTATCTTGATGTATAAGAAAAAATTTAAATTTATCTCAGTAGGTTTAATTCTAATTGATCTCTTTCATTTTTGGTTTGTATAAATTATGATATATGTTATGGATACAACTTATATACTATAGTAATTTTCTTATGATGTTACAATTATCATTGATATTCCATATATAAATTTAGATTTTCTATTATATCTCTCTTTATGTAAAAGGAATAATTAAAATTTTATCTCAAATTAGTTTTATTTTTTTATTAATTCATAATCAACATATTTCATTTATTTATTGTATAAATGATGAGATATGGTATGGGTACCTTGATTAGATCATAAAACTCTTAAAATAAATTGTAGTTATGTCCAAAGATCCAATATCTCCCAAACACCAGTTGATTTAGAGATAAAGACTGTTAATATCACGTAGTAATTATATTTTTTCAAATTCAAGTGATGATAATTTACATTGTATTTATATTTTTAGGCACTTATCTAACCCTATATGTATGATCCATATAAATTTACATCATTTATATATTCATATTAAATTCCATGATCTTTGGAAACCACTTTAGGTGGCATGAGGTGAGTCCACAATCACCCTACTAAAAAAATGTTTTATTCGCAAATATATCATTTAATACGTAATTTTAATGAATTATTTCCTAATTTTCATTTTATTTAGTCACAACAATTTTATGAGTTTTTTTCATAGACATTTTATCTTTTACAAACTACAAAGAGTGTATATCCTGATAATCAAACATCCATCACCCCTGGTTATACATCTATGGTGATGAGTAATAATATATTTATTGGCATTGAGTAGTAGGATAACTAGTTGTGTTGTAGGGGTAGTTATAGGCCCAAATTATTTTTTATTCTAATGTTTCACATTTTATATGCCCATATGGCCCACTTTATATTATAATATATCCCATTTTATATGCTAATATGACCCATCCTCTATGATTTATAATCCCTATTGTATGTCAATATGGACCATTTTATATGTCATTATGGCATATTTTGGATACATGTACATACTAGACTTAATTTTTTTATGGACTTATAAAGTTTTATAATTTGAGTATCTATATTTACTTCATATACATCTATATCATTTATTGTTCTTGTTGTACATTATCCTTCTTAGAATTATTCTAAAATGAAGAAGTTTACATAACATGTTTACGATAATTAATTGGTAACTAATGTGCATCATTGATAATTATTTTATAGTATTTATGGGAAATAAAGTATAATTATATCATATTTGTATAAACTTGAGAAGCTATTTGTCCCACTCTTTGTGACATGTATATGTAAAACCAACACTATCAAACTCTATAGTGAAATTTGGAACATGATTTGAAATAACCAAGAACATGTAGATACAAATAGTAATATATTAAAATTACTTAATTTATTTATTTATTCACCCCATAATATTTTATTTAACTCAAGATTAAATAAATGGTAGAACTTTTTCCATTAAAGCTTAATCTTTATTTAGGGTGAAAAAGTTGGTTAGTAGAACATGTAATTTCTAAACCTAATTCCCAATGGATGAAATAAATTCATGATTATGTATATATGGGATTATAAAAATAAAATATAATTTTATTCAAAACCCCAACACCCATAAATCTTGAAACTTTCATGCATGGATACACATTTTTTAAGAGAATCCTGGTGATCTTTAGGCAAAATTTGTAGTGAAATTTGTCACACCATAATTCAGAAAAAAGGGGCAAAGATTAACCATAGAATATTTTGATTTCATGTATGAGGAATATGAAAATTATATAAAGGATTATATTCTAATTGTGATGAGGAACAAATAGTGGGATAGTTTCTCTCACAACTAAAACTTGATTTAGTAGAAACATTTGGTCAAAATAATGTAGATATTGTTAACTACAGTAACATTTAGAGAAATGAATTATTTATTCACATATAAATGGGAATATAAACACAATAATATAATTTTTATACCCTCTATCATCCCTTGGATTCCAAAATTTCACATGGTTGTATTCATCCCTTAAGAAAAACTTGTAGTTTTAAAGGAGAAAAATAGTTTAAAATTTAGGCACCTATTACATAAATATTGAGATGGATAGAGATACACCATAAGCTCATAGAATTTTATGTGGGATTACTCTAACCATATACCAAAGGATTATATTTCATTCATGATGAGTAAAAAATAGAGGAGCTTTTTATATTGTATATAGTATTTTCTGTAGGGAGCAATTTATTTTAAGTATAATGAACATATTAAACTACTTGCCCAATTAAGAACCTAAATTGTGGTCACATTTGTATGGGTGTATAAACATAATATTTAACTTAATTAACCCTCCATTATCCCACACACTACAAAATTTCACTTGGTCATATGATTCCCTTAGGAGAAAATTATTTTTATTAAGTGGGAAATAGTGTGAATATTTTTAACCATTGTGAGCAAACTGTTATGGGTAGAGATGCACTCTAAAATATTATGGTTTCATTTTTGAGTCAGATGATAGGATGATTATATTACACTTATTAATATTAAAAAATGGTAGCATGTTTTCCACCATAGCCAAATTATGGGTTAAGGAGAAAATTTTGATCAGTATAATATAAAATTTTTGGACTACATGCCCAATTTACCCCCACCATTAACTTCTCTCATTCATTTCCCACATACTAAACTTAAATTTTATGGGCACATCATTAAATAAAAAATTATTTATCTTAAACATAAAATTAGTTAGAAATGTGTGCAGTCATTGCACATAAGTCAAGAGGGGTAGAGATTAACTGTAAGCTCATATGGTTGCACATAGTACATTATATGCATCCAATATAATATAGTTTTACACTCAAAATGAGGAAAAAATGGTGTAACATTTTATCCCATATCCAGAAAAACATTTATGGAGAAACTTTTGGTCAGTATAATGTATCAATTTTTAATTGTGCACCCAATCAACAAACATAATTCTTGACCACATCTAGATTAGCTTATAACATAATATATGCCTTATTATACTATTTCTCTCTCAATTAAACTTTCATGTCTCTATACATGTCCCCTAAAATAAATGTGTCATTCTTAAGGGGTAAAAATTGTTAGAGTATTTAATGACTAAGTGGGCTTAATTGACCCTTAGTTTACCTTGGTAGTTAATAATAATAATAATAATAATAATAATAATAATAATAATAATAATAATAATAATAATAAAACATTGTGAAAAAAATAATAATATTATATATTTTTAATACTTACCATTGTTATTAAATGGCTTTTGGGATGGTTGGACCTGTTGGTTATTATGAATCATGGTGAATTGATATGATAAAATAATCATTTTAACTTACTCATGTGATTTTAAAATGGGTTTTTTAAGTTATTAAGAGGAATTGATAAGGATAAGTTTATATTGTAATGAGTAAAAATTTATCAAATATTGAATAATTATTATGGGTTTTTTACCTAATTTTGAGGTTTTCCCACATAATTATCTATGTTGTGTCTTATTGATATATATGCCAATTTTTATGTACTCTTTGATTATTAGTTCACATCTAGATCCTTTGTGTTCATATGCACTCTAAATTCATTCATGGTACCATAACAAAGGTGGTGTGTTTTTTGATTGGCAAAAGCAATGGAGATATCCAAGTAAAATTATAAAACTCCAAAGTTAAGAAAATGGTTCATTTAATCATCCTAGTAAATCCATAGTATGTCCTTGAAATAATATTATTTTCTTTTAATCTTGGATTATTGTATATCAGTTTCTTGATCTAATAATCTCTATTCAAGAATCTAAAAACTCCTTTCAAGAAACAAATATTCATTTTTTGAAGCCATATTTTAGTTTGGATGTCATTATTTGCTATAGTACAGAACTTGTATGGATGGAACAACTTTTTAAAAAAATTAAAATTCATTTTTTGGCTGTAAAAGTTTATTTTGAGGACCTTGGAGGCTTAGTTTAAAGATTTGAAAATTGCTTGACAAATTTTAGAGCCTATGAAGGCTACCTAAAGCTTTTATGAAATTTTTATCCTCCTTGTGTGCCATTATATAATATTGAAGAAGAATGGTGCTACATGTAATTTTAATTTCATATAGTTTTTGAAAATATTTTATTAATATTATATTTTTCAAAATATTCATATTTCCATGAAAACCTTGTGGGTCCCACTTTAGGAGATAATTTGTTTTACCAAAAGTTAAAACTTTAACTTTTTTTACTAATTGAAATTTACATGCACTGTATATATGAAAATATAAATATTTTTAATTTAAAAAAATATGGTTCATATTTCAATTATTGCATGTTAAATCTCAAGTAATCTTTTAGATGAGTTGGAAGTTATTATTTTGCTAAAAGCTTGTCACTAGGGAGGTCCTATGTTCAAAACCCCCTAAATAAACTTTTTGATTTAGTTTTTTAATTTTATAAATTTTAGATTATTTTTAATTTTATTTCTTCATTTGTGAGCCAAGTTTTATGTGTTCAAAACCTTAGTTAACATGTTGACCTTATTTTGAAATTTAACTTGGTCAAAACCTAGACAAGCATAGTCATGTAACTAGTTGATCCTTAGGTTTGGACAAATTTCAAAAACATCTACATGGTATATTTTGTATTTTTAATCCTCATATTATTAATTTTACAACTTTTTAAATAATAATTCTTAGGTTGTTGTTATGAGTATGACTCCTTCGACACCTAGTTTAGTACATCTTTATTTCAAATTTTTGCATTATTTAGAATCTAAATTATGAAATTAATCATAGTTTCACATGTAATTCACTTTAATTTTTAAAATAGTGTGAAAAAATATTTATAAGATGTTTAATTTGTTAAATTTTTCTTACATTAGTTTATTTTTGTGACACTTGCGATACTCTATTTTGTCATAATATTTCACAATTTTTTATTTTGTTTAGCATTAAATTGAACATTTTTTATGTGTTTTCACTTTAAATTTATTTTACTATCAAATAAAGTTAAAATTCATAATAAAATTATTTCATTTTAATCATTTATTTACTATCTTGTTTAAATGAAAGACCTCACCTATTTTTTCCTTAGATAAATCCCAAATGTTTAATGGAAATAACTATAATATATAGAAAATTCATATTAAATTAGAATTCAATGCTTTAAAGTAAAGGAATATTATGGTTGGGACTGAAAAATACCCTTCTGGATGACATATGACCCTTGAGTAAACCAATACATTTCAACATAAATTATAGGAAGCCATTTCTATTATCATGTGCAGTGTTAAGGATGAATTATTTCTCCACATTGGTAATCAGGAGTCTCCTAGCGATTCTTGAAAAATCCTTGAATCCATGCATGAGGGAACTCATCTATCAAAATTTATTAAATTAATCTTATAATTACTAACTACACCTATGAAAGGTGATGAAAAGGTTGTGAATTTTCTTGTTAAAATAAAAAATATTAAAGTTTAGTTAGATGGTTATAATTATAATTTTATTCAAAATCAACTACTTTATTTTATCATTTAATTACATATTAAATAAAAGTTTAAAATTTTCATTTCAATTTTGAATTTTAAATATCAAACCGAGTAAGATATCCCTGACCTTACCAGTTTATCAACTCTCCTAATTCAATAAGAGCAAGTTATGACTAATTTTTATTCTAAAGATAATTACACTCAAGCACATATCACCTTAAATACTATTTTTGATAACAATAAGAACCATAAATCTAACCCTAATTCTACTTATAGATCAAATAGGATTAAGAAAGCTGGTAATACGAATTATAAACCATATTAATGGGAATTATAATGTGTGATAAATTTCTTCATAGAATGGAAAATTGTTATAAAAATAAAGATAGAACTATTAATAAATCTTCTATAAATAATAAGAGGAATAAATATAATCAAAATAAGAAATATAATGAAAACCTTAATCAGGATAACAATTAGAATCATAATGTTATAAATTTATAGCATACTTTATTTACTTCAAATCAAAATGAATGAATTTTAGATAGTAGTGCATCACACCATATGACTTTCTTATCTAATATTCTATGTGATTCTAGAGATATCTATGAGAATATTGACTTAGGAAAAAATTCATTTTTAGAAGCAACTAATCAAGGAAATAATTTATTTTTAGATGTTGTTATTAATGATGTTTTATATGTACCAAAGTTTAAAAAGAATTTTTTATCTTGTTCACAACTTACTAATGATAATTTAATTTTAACATTATTTTAAAATATCTAATCCATTAGAAACCAATGTAGTTCTCTAATTTTTTAATGGGTTTAAAAGAATGTTTTATATAATTTCTCTCCTTCTGCATGTTTTTATTCATCGCATAGTAAAAATGAATCTCAATTATGATATAAAATATTAGTAAATGTTAAATTAAAAAGTTTACATGATATGTATAGTCAAAATCTTGTTGTTGGATATCATTATATACCTTCTCATTATAAAATTTATGAGGGTTACTTACATAGTAAGCAACATACTGACCCCTTTTTAAAAAGTCATGATGTGAATTCCTCACATCTTTTAGAATTGATTCATAGTGATATTGTAGGGCACATTGAAGGTGTTTCTCTTAATGGTTTTTTATATACTATCATTTTTTTTATGATTATAGTAAATAAAATTTGTCATATTTTATTGAAAATAAATTTGATGTGTTTTATATATTCAAAGAATTTACAACATTTTTTCATAATACTTCTATTTTTTATATTAAGAGATTAAAAAATAATATGGTGGTGAATATATCAATACAAATTTTAATTTTTTACATTATTTGTGGTATTAAAATGGAATTAACAACTACCAATTCCCATTAACAAAATCATATTATTGAAAGTAAAAATTGCACCATTATTGAGATGGCCAGAACAATGTTGTATTTTACAAATTTTCCTCCTAGTTCTTATGGGTTGAAGCCATGAAAACTACTGTACATATTCCAAATAAGAATACCTTATTAATATTTGCATTTTTAAACATCAAAAATATATGTATACTCATATAATTTAATTTGATTTGATAAAACTCTTTGTGTTCTTACTTTAGAGATACTAACTATATTGATAATGGATCATCTACATTGTATTTATTAGTAAAATTGATTTAGTTCGACTCTTGAAAAAATATTTATTACAATTTTATTATAATAGATATATTTATCTTAGATGATAAATCTAACAAGATTATATATATATAATGATTATCTTCAGTTCATATGAGGTAGCATGGAAATACATTATATACATACCATCATGCTTAATTTAACAAAATTATCATGTTTAGTTATTTAATTTGATACAGATTATTCTCAATAAGTTTGGATATTTTGTGTTTTAATTATTAATATTTTATTATTTAGGAAATTTCATCCTAATATGCTTAGATACTCTCATTTGATTGTTTTATCATTTGACTATTTATGCTAACATACTTATATGCTTCATTTTATAATAAGATATGTCATGAAATGCAAAGTGTAAAAGAAGTTTGTATTATCAGCTCTTCATCATTTAATATACTAAGCATTATATCAATACACATCTAAAATTATTTGTTTCAATCTCATATCTACTTGATTAGATGATTTAATATCATGCTTAAATTATTCATATTTGATGTATGGGAGGTTATACCTCAATATTTTGTTGAATCATATTAAACTTTCAAATCTTTGATAAGTCTCAAATTATAAAATGAGTTATTTTTAAAAATATATATAATGTTTGGCTAAACATAGTATCATTTTATTAGTGAATTATTGTATATGAATCACATGATATTCAGGGACTCTCATCTTGTCAATATTAGAGACATCCAATAAATAATTACATACAATAATTTATGTTTTTTCACTAACTTTGTAATCAAAGTAGTGAACTTGTTTGATTAAAACATGAATTGATTATTTAAAATGTGTTTTATCACAAATAAACATATGCCATCTTTTATCTTTATATATTTTGTTATTATGATGTTAACCATACTATGATATCATGAATCTATTTTTGGATATATGTTTAAGTTATGTAGGTGCACACCACCAATAATTTAAGCATAGTTAAGTTCATGTTCATTTTATCTAAGACAAAGTCCTCAATGGTGATATAGATTTGTATTTATATCCTAAAAATAAAAAAGTGATATATATCTTTAAAAAACCAATTGGTACTACCGGGTTTTGTTAGTTTAATGCAATGTTAGGACTCTCAGAGTTGCCATTGAAGGGGAGTATAAATGATAATGACATTTTCTAATGGCCTTGTGTTCTTTTTCTTCTCTATACTTATTCTCATTGTAAAGCATTTTAAACTTCATGTGGAAGTTATATATTTTAATTAAACTTCATGTGAAAGTTTTGATTTTGTACCCAAAACATTAAAAACATACTTTGTAATGGAGGTCCTTATGTTATAAAAGGATATAATATGCTTAGTGATTATTCTTGATAAACTATGAGATGTAGTCTCATGATCATGCTAGCCTAAACTTAATTTTGAGTAGTTTATGTATTATAATTCCTTTTTTTTCTTAAAAGGTGATGTTTTTCATGATGAAAGTTTTTAAAATCCTTCCACTATATACATAGTATAATTTTTTTTAAGGTGAATGACTTTTATCTCCACTTAGCATTAAGGGGGAGTTTTAGATCATTTAATGATCAAATGGGATTAATAGACCCTTAGTTTATCTTGGTACTTAATTAAATAATAATATATTATTTATCAAAACGAGGTGAAAACCTTGTGAAAATAAATAATAATATTATATTTGTTTAATACTTACCATTACTATTAAATGGCTTTCAAGATGGTTGGACCCATTGGTTACAATGTGTTAGGAATATAGTAAATAGATCAATATTAATGAATTAAAGAAGGAAATAAAATGTATAAAACACAACATAATAGAGACACAAAATTAATGTAGTTCACCCAATATGGGCTATGTCCATACAAAAATAGCCAGTCCTTCTTATTCAGTCCAACAAATGAAGGGAAAAACCTATAATACAACCACTACAATATCCTCCTTAGTCACATACAACATGCTACCATAGTTATAATTACCTTATATAAAAGTGAGAGCTACATATAGGGAAAAAATGTATAAACATAATTTCTACCATTAGATCTATAACCTAATAGTGAATGGTCTAGATTTCCTATGAAATTATAATATTTTATAGTGCATTTTTAAATAAATTTTTCTTTGAGGGCACTATTTGAACCCCCACTAGGGGGATTCCAAAATAGGTCATCCACTCCCTAGAACCCCATGACAACCATAGTGGGTGGGTATAACCCCCCACACCCCCTATCAAGAACTAGGCATTAAAATAAGATTGGACTCCACCATCTAACACAATAGTCACCTCCCTTCACATTTTATTTTAAATAGGTTTTATACCCCATTATGAATCATGGTGAGTTGATATGAAACATTATAAATAAATAAAAATTCTAGACCCTATCTTAGTTGGATTAATACATAATAAGATAAGTTTAATTTTCTCTCTCTCACTATTATCTTTAGAAAAGGTCAAATGGAAATTAAATTTCACAAATCAGTAACTTTAATTTGGAATATTATTTAGTAATTTTTTCCTACTCAGACCCTTTTATTATTTAGGAATTAACACTAATTTTCCCAAAAATAATAAAATCATTTGGTGAACCCAACTTACTTCAAATTGTGCATAAAACCCCTAGAAACCTTAGGGTAAATTCCTAGCTAATTTTTCCCATAAATTTCTAAATTTTTTTCTTGAATATTTTAAGTAAAAATTCATCCTAAATTTTTAAATTTATTAGTAAATTTTAAAATAATTTTATTTCAAACCCTAATTTCATATACTAGGTTCCAGTAATTTTTCAATATTAATCCAATAATTTTTTGATTTTTTGCTTGCATATCTAAATTAGAAATTTGATTCAAATTCTCAAATTTAATAGTAATTTCAAAATTAATTTTATTTTGAACCCTATTTGCATCAACTAACTCTCATTAATTTTCCAATAATTTTCTAAATTTTTAGTTGCATATTAAAAAAAAAATCACTTCAAATTTCAAAAATTCATAGTAATTTCAAAAAAAAATTCAAAACCCTAGTTGCATCTAATAGGTCCCAATAAATCAAGAACTTTGCCATAAATATATAAATTTTTACTTGCATACTTAGCTCAAAAATTCAATTTCAATTTCAAAAATTCATAGTATTTTACAAAACTATCAATATTAAATCCCTAGTTACATGTACTAGCATGCATTTTCTTCTTGATGTATCACCTTACATCTATAATCAAATTGAAAAAATGATTCTCACTTATGTACAAATTTCTCTTACATTTCTTGTAAATAAAAAGGAAACCATAATGGGCCCTATCATGCACATAAACGATAAAGTCTATCATATATTAGTACAAAGCTCATCCTCTACATTTCATGCTTATGTTTTATTATATGGGATGATATTACAGAATTCATTGCTAAAAATGCAAAAAAAATTCAAATTTATTTTTTCATATTCTCTTTTGCTCATATGAAATAATTACCAACTCCATTTTGCTAAACGCATTTGAAATTTTATGTTATATGTGAGAAGCTTATATGCCTTTATGTAAAAATTCATGATATCTACCCTTTACTTTCTATTTCTCATATGGAAAAAATTTTAAGCTTATCATGATAAATGTGTTAGAAATGTTATAATTTATGTAAAAAGTTTCTATGAATTAATGCACAAATTCATGTTTTTTATCCCTTGCTTGCTATCTCTCATGGGGAATGCTCTTTATAAACATATTTTTATAAAAATTATAACTCCAATTACATGAATTATTTTCCACATACATGGTTTCTACCTAAAGTACCCATTACATAAGCTAACAACCACCTATCAAATTTCAATGCCATATCTTATGCACAGGAAATAGTTTTCTCCTCCTCCTCTCCCCTAAGAGGTTGATAGCTACTTTTCCTCTAACTAGGTCCATTATATGACCCCTCCAAAAGGTGAGGTATCCCATACTATTGTTCTTAATGCATAAATTCAACTTATAGCTTCTTCAAAACCTCTTCAACATATGTGCTTACATGTTCAATCAAAAGCATCTAGGGTTTGCACTTGTGAGATTCTAAGGGATAAAATCACTAGTATGAGCAAGTTAATTTTATATTTACAAATGTAGAATCATATATGACATGAAAATATCATAAGATTGGAAAATTATATTATAATACAAAAGCCTCAAAGGCACCTTAGTGTCAATCACATATATGCACCTACACTGAGTCAATTGGTTGCAAGAAATGTTACATATCAATATAAGAAATCAAAACACACTAAATCTACTAATAGTGATTCAAAAATAATTAAAATATAAAATAAGAGTTCAAGTGAGGTACTAAGGGAAATGATTAATCTAAATTTATCAAACTACCTCCTCTAAATCTAGTGAGAAGATCCAAATATTATTGTGCATATCATAAAATGCATGGGCATCACACAGATTCATGTTTGTCATTGAAAACACATATATAGTAGATAATTGATAATAAGGACCCTATACAAGGCAAATTAGTCAAGCAATCCATAGTGACATGGGAACACATTCACAAAGGGTCAAATTCAAAAATAATACAAAAGTGGTTTCCAAAGCATAACTCAGAACAATAAAAAGATCAAAAAGAAAAATTAGAGCAACAAACAGTACCATAAACATAGGTAAAGAATGAAAAATATTAAAATATACCTCTCCAAAAGAAGGCTCATATTTCAAAGCAATATTTTTTTGGTCAAAAATATCTACAATAGTTTGATTATCAAGGTTAAGAGTTATGTAAGCATGCTCAAGGCATCACTACTCCTATTATGACAGTTGATAATGTTTATCACCAAGGTTTGGGATTTATTGAAAATCCTAAGGAAAATCATTCACAGATACCATTTATAATAGGAAAATATCTAGATATATCAAAAGTCAACACTAGCAATCCATTGGTTTAAGATCAAGATGATAATGATGAGTGAAACAATATAGGTTATTATGATTTCTAAGATACCAATAATGAATTCTAATATTAAAAGTCATATTAATATCCATTCCCTCATGCTTCATAATCACATATGGTTCCTTTGTTTAATATAGGACACCATGATAGGGAGTCTCCCATGAGACTCATCAGTTAGTATCATCCTTTTCTAGTTTATCTTATACATAGTTTCTATTGCTTGATTGTACATAGTTTCTTATGATTGATTGTGCATAGATTAAATAAGTCAAAAATATTAAAAAAAAAAAAAAAAAAAAAATTCAAAACAAAAATCTAAAAACATTCAAATATGTCAAAAATAATAAAAACATTTTGATTGTATGCATCATCCATGCTTTACATTGTTATTATTATGCTAATACTTACATTTTTTGTTCCATGCTATTGTATGTCAATTTATCTAAATTAACATGCTTCACTTAATCTTCTTTTAGTGTGTGTAGTGAAATCTTGCTACTTGATTTCTTCACTCCACCCATTGAGGGGGCATTCCTACTTCTATATTTGAGACATGCATCGATATACATACCCACCTGGGGCATCTTCTACATGACTGCATCATCCAAGTTATGGAACTATTATACTCCACACTCTAAGTTATCATTTTGATGTACATTATCTACTAGCTTACATAGATTAATTTATCGACATATCATTAGTATCTAACACTTTTGTATTTCTTAGCATATACCTAGTCTTGTACTAAATATGTCTTGCATACTTTACCTCTTTCTTTGATTAGTTATATGTGATTATATCTTTCTAATCTTTACATGTTTTATCTTCTTTATTACCATATCTTGATGTGATTATATTACCAGTTCCTAGTTATCTCATGTATGTGCCTTAGAACATTTACCAATATCCTTTACTTATATTCATGTGTGTGCCTTAGGATATTTTCCAATGTCCTTTACTTGTACTTTTTCATGTGCCTATGGCCCTTATGCCAGCTTTTCTTTCTCCACTTGTATGTTTATGTGGAATTTGAACACACCTTGTATGTTTAATTTCTAGTTTGAGTGACATGTGCCCACGTCCCTTATTTGCATGGCCCCTTGACCACCCTTGTATGCTTATTTCTTCTTGATTTATGTGTTTGTTGCTTGATTGTTTCTCGATTGTTGTAATGTAATGATCCATAGCATGCATTTAATTGTTCTCTTGGATGCCGTCATAGATATCATGTTCCATCCCTCCAATAAAAACTAACAAACTAACAACTAAAATTTCTATTTTAAATTCAATTCCAATACATTTCACATGATATTACATGGTTATATCTATCTAGTCATACCCCTGTTGATCTAACAATCTCTCAATTTAAACCATGTTATATCTTGAGATGGATTGTTGATTAACATTGCTATATCTTATATATTTTATAGCTTGACATACTTGTAGGGATTCTTATTTTGAGGGTAGTCATTATAGGGAATCTATTCCTACTCTTAGAAAAGGGGGAAATATATAAGGTTTTTTCTATAGAGATTAGAGTTCCTATCGATCAAAAAATCTAGTTTCAAAACAATCAGAATAGAAACTAGTCATCAAACCACTTAAAATAGACCATGAAGATAATCAAGAATCTAGAATAGTGATTAGTTTTAGCCTAAGACAATAACATTGAGGTTGTACTACAACATCAGACATCAAGGTGTCTTATTTTAGTACTCTTATCTAAATATCAAAAAAGCCAAATTTTCTAGAAGCATGTAGAAAAGTAGGTTTAACTATAGTTTTGCACAATCAAACCAGTTTAAAATTAGCAATTTTTAGAATAATTTTCTCAAAAAATATAGACATATGGGGCATATGCATGACATAATTGGTTCTCACTTTAAAATTTAGATACGGTAGTTGGTATAACTTCTAGGTCATAATCCATGTTTCAGACACTAGTGATTGGGAGTAGATTACACAACACTTTTGCTTATTTTCTTTCTAATTTCAACATTACACAGGCATTCTAAGTAGTTACATGCCTTACTCCATCTATAGATGGTTTGCATTATTTTGGAGTGGCTTTCATATAAGCCTAACCTCCACATTCCCAACTTCTTGAGTTCCATCGTGGCTTCCACATAAGCCAAATTTATAGTTTTGGAGTGGTTTTCCTACAAGCCTAATCTCCATCTTTTCCAAGTTGGATAACATTGGCCTAGTTTCTAATACACATTTAGCTATACACAACACATTATTAGATATATAAATCATTCATGGGCTTCAGAAGCCATCTCATATGACATACTTCTTCATACTTATATCATTTCATAGCTTCACTTCACAGGGTAATGGTGGAATCAAAGGGCTAACCTTTGTATTCTTGAGCCACCTATTCATGGGGATTAAACACAGTCCAGACATAAATTAGCACACATAGGATCATCTATCTTCACTTAGTAGGTGATGATGGAGCCAAAGGGATAACCTTTGCATTATTGAGCCACTTTCCAAGGAATTAAGCACTCGGCTCCATTTATAATATAAATTTTGGTACAACATCTTCCAACACATCTAATATTACTCAACCTTACTCAACATCATAATAGGTTTTGTATTGGTTCACATACCTAGTGAGGTATATTTGTTCCTTTCTCTTCATCTTTCTCTCTCTTAACCAAATTTATACATTCTTGTTTTATATTACATATAATAAGAACTTATCTACTCTTTATTTTCCTTTCACATATTCACACTTTCACAACATGCTCTTTATACACTATCCATCATTAGTCAGCATCACACGGCTTCATGGGCTTCACCTTTGTAGGTAAGTTTAGGTACACTTTTTATTTTCCTTTATCCTAATATTTCACTTTAATTCATTATAAGAATAAAGGTGGGGCAAATGTAGTCATATAAAATATAAAAATTGGCAACTTGAGTATGGATAATGATACCCAAACCTTAGGTCCCTCTTTCTTACTCTCATAACCCTCTCATGCTTATTTTCATTGATTCCAAATCATTTATAGCCTTTTAAACTTGATCCCAACTGAGCTAAGACCCTCTCTTCATGACTAATCCACCCCCCTATGTCATGTCTCCTCAAGACAATATCACCAAAGTTAGACTATAGCATTGGACCCTATGGTGTTCCCTTTCTAGTGCTCTTATCTAATCACAATTTGGGCCATGACTACCATTCTTCCTAGTTTGGTTTCATTTAACCCATGACCAATAGATCCATATAATATCCCATTCAAAGATAATTTGGAGGTGGTTAGCACATGTCACTCAATCAATCAAGAATACAAGCAAGAACACTCAAATAATTTTCCCTATTTTTTCATATATCTAGCCTTTACACTTTCATGCCAATTTAAGTCCTTAAACCAACCCTTAGTCATCTCAAACACCCCCAATTTTATTATTTCTTGCATTTTCATTCACTATTTCACCAAGCACTCTTAAATGGAGAACTACATATTGATTGATCCCTCCTTAGAGTATTGGTATGTAGGTAGCATTCCCACACATGGTGTGTGAAGCATGTCTAATTCATATTACACATGTTAATCCCTTTTCCCTATTTGTAAAAGTTTCTATTGAAGTTAATATAGGACAAAGACATATAAAATCAGCTCTACAAGGAGCTATGATGATAGTGAGGATCTAAAATTTGGTACAAAATCTCACACTAACTAGGTGAACAAAACCTAGAAAGCTTAGATCCTCAAGACAATAACACTAGGGAAGGACTATAGCACTGGAGCCTAAGGTTTCTAGTTGTATAAATTTTGTCCAATCAAGAAATTATGTTTAAGATACTATTTGTGATAGTATGTTAGGCCTGTACACAAATTTTGAGACCCTATCTTAGTCAGATCAATACAAAATAAGATAAGCTTAATTTTTTCTCTTTCTATTATTTTTAGAAAAGGTCAAATTGCAATTAAATTTCATAAATTAGTAGCTTTAATTTGAAATATTATTTACTAATTTTCTCCTACTTAGGCCCTTTTATTATTTAGGAATTAAACACTAATTTCCTCAAAAATAATAAATCACACCCCATGGAGGCTTATATTCCACTCATGATGATTAGTAAATGATGACATTTTTTCTCTTTTAGCTAAAATTTGTTTTAAAAAATAAAAGTTGGTCTATATAATACATAATTTTTTAACCTTATGCTAATAAAAAAAAACTACAAATTAAAGTTCCAATGGGAATATAATATAATATATTTCTTCTTCCATTCTCTATTTACCACCTCACTCTAATATTTCACATCATTAGACACATCCCTTAAAATAAACTTGTTATTCTTAAGGGGTAAAAAGTGTGAAATCAATATGACCATTACATATAAAATGTAAGGTGTAAAAATGATTCGTAAGTTAAAAATATTTAATGGGTTATTCCTTTAGAAATTATTTATATGATTTTATTATAATATTAATAATGGAAAAATTGCACGATGTTTTCTCTCATAGCTAGAACTTTCCTTAGAAATTAAATTCTGGTTAGTAAAACACACAAATAATTGATTGCATAGCCAACTAATGAAATAAATTCATAGTCAAATTTATATGTATTTATAAACATTATATAATCCTTATTATATTCTATTTTATAATCTCACTCAAACTTGCATGTTTCTAGACACTTCCCTTAAGATAAACTTGCTATTCTTAATTGGAAAAATAACAAAAATATTTTACAGCCATTGCATGTAAAATGCAATGGGTAGATACATATCACATGTTTTTTATCATTTAATGTTTTAGTCCTATAAATATACCTTGTAGTATTATATTACACTCATTATTATGGGAAAATGGTGGTACCTTTTCTCCAAAAATATCTTAAAGAAGAAAAAGTTTATGAGTATAATGTACAACTTTTGAAAAACAAACCTAATTGATGAATTTAATTTATGGTAAAATATATATGGTAATAAAATAATAATATATTCCTTAATTAAATCTATGTCATCCCACCTCAATCCAAAATTATATGTAATTAGATTCATCCCTTTAGAGAAACTTTTAATTCTTAAATGGCAATTTATTGTGAAGTTTGTGCCACCATTATATGTAGACTTAGAGGGGTATAGATGAAATTTAAGCACATAAAATTTAATTAAAAATCAATTTATGCACTCCATAAAGGATTATATTCCACTTGTGACAAGTAAATAATGGTTCCACATTTTATTATATTGATAAAATATATTGTAGGGTGAAAAAGCTAGTATGTATAATGTGTAATGTTTAAGGACATTGCCAACATATGAAATGACTTTATGGTCATATTCAGATGATAATATAAAAATAATTACAATATATTATACTCTCCTTTTCTACCTAAATCTAAACCTACACATATTTTTATGCATCCTTTAAGATAAACTTATCTTTCTTAAGGGGAAATATAGTACAAAGTTTGCACATAACCTGAGAGGGGTAGAGACACACTTTATTTCCTAAAGTTACATGTTGGATTAATCTAATCATATCCTATAATTTTTTATTCCAATTATTATGATAAAAAATAGAGTAATATTTTCTCTTTCAGGAAAAACATTTTATGGATGAAATTATTTTAATCATATGTACAACTTTTGAACCATGCACCAAGTCATCAGAAAAACTTTATAGTCACATACTGATGATCATATAATAAAATATATACCTTTTATAATCTCTATAATCCCCCTAAATCCAACAATTCACACCATCAAATTTATTACTTAAAATTAAATTATCTTTATGCCACCATTACACACATATTAGGATGGGTAAAGATGCACAACATGCTACTATAGATCCATGAAAGAGTATATTAGCTATCTAAATATGTATTTCAAACCATAAAATTTATTGTGTTTTAATCTTACATTTTTAATAATATAATCCTTTCTACTCATGGAACTAATATGCAAAGGTGGAATATCATCTGGTACCACTAACCTAAATTGAATGTATTAGTAATTATTTGAAAATAAATAAATATATAATGAGAAACTAATTATAAATTTAAATAAACTAAGTCAAAATATAAATTTAATAATTCAAAATGCAAATTTCATTGAATGATTAACTTATGAATTCATTCAACTAAACCTTTAGGATCAATAATATTTTTAAGTGATTCAATAATTAAATGCTCATATTCACATGTAATTTGATAAATTGAAATTTTTTATAAATAACCAAATTTTAATAGTGAATTATATCCCTATTTGGTTTAAATTATTCAACGAACTATTTCTTTACTTTTTTATGAAAGTATCTTCTAAACTAGATTCTTTTAACTATAACTAATCTAGTTATATAAACTAGGTATTCCCCATCTATGATAGTTGTGGTCATTTTTTGTAATTCACACATAGAGACAAGTACTAGTTTTTTATTCATCATTATATTTATGTTTGATTATTATTAAAATGTTTCTTACATTTAAAGTGTATTTAATTATTAAGAACATATATGAAAAAATTAAAATATTTTTTTATTTGATAAGGTAAACCCATGTTTTACATGGATTTGGAACTACAATAGTAAGATATAAAAGTTTTAAATAGGGCCTTCATAGCTGAGATGATACAAAATAAACACTAAAACTTAGAGTAAAAAAAGATAAGAAATGAAAATTAAACTATATTAAGTGGAGGGGCCCTCCAAGGTGTCTCTAGTAGTAGAACTATCCTTTATCAGGATGTTTGATTTGTCTTTTGATGCCCTGGCATGGGTGTGATTCCCAGGGCCTTTAGTGGGTTCCCTATGGAATATCATCCTTGACCTCTTCTTAATTTTCACCTATGTAGTAGTTTATTTTGGGGGGACCCCCCTTGGGCAACTGAAAGAGGGGATTTTATGACTTTAGGGGATTTAAAAATAGGGGATTGAGGTGGGGGATATGTATATTACATAAAAGTTTGAATAGTGGCCTTCACCACTTGATGGAGCTTGTTCCAATCCTATATTAAATTTGCTAAGCTAAATCTTACTTACTGGACCTTTGAATTGAGGTTTTCTAGATTCTGTTTATGTTTCTCAAATTGTTCGATTATAATAGCCTTGCCCTTCGAATCAGAGGTGGTGAGAGACCCAATTTTGATGAGTTTGGGTTTAGGGATGAAAATTAGCTTGATAAAAAGGTCTTCAAGTGGGGATTTGGATAAACTATTTTTTGGGGAGTGTTGAGGGGGTGGGTGAGATCCCTTTATAAGGTTCTCTTTTGGTGAGTCCTCTAGAGAGTCCTCTTTAGAAGATGATCCTCCTAGAGGAACCTTCCAGCCAAGAATGGTCTAGCCATATTTAATGATTATAAGGATAAGGCCTTGATGGAGAATGGGGTTAGTGTCATTCACCTGATGGAGAAGGATAGTGATTTCTAAAGACATAAGAAGGAAACAAGGTTGACTTACTTTAAAACCAATGAAATGTTTAAGCATTAGGAAATGAAGTGAAAAAATTAGGGTGTACTTACCTTTTAGACTCATGTATTTCATGACTTAAAGGTAGACATCAGGCTAGTATCTCAGAAGGTCAACATGATGACAACCCTTCTTCTCAGTTTGCACAAAGTCATTAGTTTTAAAGAAGACCTACTAGGATTCTTTTTTCTTAGATTAATCTTTAAATTATTTACCACCAACATAGGACATGCCCATGGTGTTACCAATAAACTCCTCTAAGACATTAATAGAGATACCCCACATCATGAAAAAAAATTAAAATATCATTGATGTATAAGGCTACATTTATATTATAAATAAATTATACATGGTTGTACTAGATCTAAAATGTAGTGAAAGTAAATAATTGATGACATTTCATCATCCCCCAATGGTTTTAATTAATTAAATATACCCTTATACCTTAGTGTAATAAAAATCCAATCTTTTAACTCACCTTCAATCCAATAAAATTTCACACAACTCAAACAAAATCATGACATGTCCCTAATATAAAAAGTACACAAACTATAATTTGATCTTCAAAATGAATGTAAATCCATTGATCCATTTATTTTACTTAAATATTCATACACTTACTTATTTTATTCCTCCATTAACTATAAAAACTTTGAAAATGTGAATTTATATCCGATCCATGAGAAATTGTCTCTTTACACCAACTAAAATACAACTACAACATCAATAAAATCAACACCATATTTGTACTTATTCTATTATTTTTAAGGTATTTTTTATACATGCACCAATAACATCATGCTCCCATTTTCCATGCCCAACATCAAATAAAGTCTAGAATAGTTTTACCCATCTCTTCTTATCTATTGTGTGAAACTAGTAAAACATTCAAGAGTTCTTAAACTATCCTATATAATTATTTGTCCAAATTTAGTATATATTGAACATAAAAATATTAAATTCATATGTCAACAAAATATCTCAAAACAACCTTGATCTAGATCTATACAATGTGAATTTTCATCACTCATATAAAATTGGTACTCCCTTAAAATCTTTTTTTATACTATGCTTTGTCACATGTGTGTGTATGAATTTAATATAAATAAAAGTGAGAACTTAAATTGAATTATAATACCTAGATTGAAATTCTTTTTTTTTTTTGTTTTATGTGTAGTTCATAGCAAAGTACACAACTTAAATAATGGTGTTGAGTCAAAATTTTTCCTTTCATAACTTGAATTTCTCATCTAACCATTTTTATTGGTGCATGTGTCTTACATATTGATAAATAATATTAATCTTGAACTCAACTATGAAATTATATATAGATACATGGGTCATAACAAAATCACATCTTGAATATCTTTTTCTATGTTTTAATGCATTCTTTATAGATTTTTACTTCTTAAAATCAACTATTTTCTTTCCAAATTCATACGAAACTTCTTCATGTATATATTTAACCAAATGTGAAAAACCACTACAAGTGTTAAAAATTCCATCTAAACATAATTTCATGAAAACAAACTTCCCCTTATGTATTTTACATAAAATAATTGGGATTGAATCTCTTTAAATTTTTGGTGGAGAATATACCATACATTCATACATAATCTCATGATTATGTAAAGTAAAACATTTATGAAGATAAACATCAAAACTCATAGAAAATTCAACATTGATACTATAGCAATGGGGCATTGTTTGGCTGAATTTTATGTAAAATGACCTACATATATCAAATGTCATTTGACTAATCACCAATTTTCCATTAAAATTGTGAATAAGCTTTTTATATAGATAGATTTGGGTCATGTATAAGAAGTGTTTTACATGTGGTTCATGGTTTTTTGAACATTTTCTTATTTTATTATTTTGATACTTTATATTAGGTGTGACCCTTATTTTTTCATGCCAATTTTTTTAATTAAATGTCTTGTTGATTTAATTTAGGCCTTGTCTTTTCATTGAATCTAATATTAAAATCCCAATAATTTGAGTAATGAAAAATCAAGTCTTGTTCTTACTTAACTATTTTTACTAGAGTTTTCCTATTTCAGTTTAGACTATACTTATTTTACTAAGAAATTGGCCTCTAGATGTTGTCTTTTTTTTAATCGGTGCTTAGCTTTTTGACTAAAGATGTAATTAGTTATGGGGAACAAACTAGGGGACTAGTCCTCGAGATAACTATAGAACCATTAACACTTTGATCACATTGAAACCATCGAGTAAATGATAGCATCTGGCCTATAAATGTCCTCTGAGATTTGAACTTGGGTGGGGTTGGGAACAACCAAACCGCTTCACCAATCCTTCTACATCTCATTGGCACCTCTATATGTTGTCTTACTAACTATAAAATTTTTTATTTCTTTTATTTCTACATTACTAGATTTATTTTGATTTTTATTATCTATTACATTAAATTCACTACTATGATTATTTATATTAAATTATTTATTCCCTCTACTTTTATTGTTCTTAGAACTAAATTATGCATCACATGGTTCATTTTCTGCATTTTCATCATTGAAAAAATAATTGACATCATTTTATATGGTTTTATTTTCAAACGCATAGTTCCATACAATTTAAGCATTATGTTCAAATTACATTTTTACATTTTACCTTGAATAGGTTCTAATATCTTCTCATTTATTTCAATAAATTACCCTTGCGCTCATCAAATTATCCTCAAAGATATGGATCTAATAGCAACATATTATTAAAATAAAGGTTTTTAGCATTTCAACCATAGAATCAATATTCAATCTTATGTTAACATTTGGCTATATATGAAAATTAATTTGATCTTACTTTACAAAGAACTAAATTGGTATCATTATGTGATGTTAATTATCATCATGTAATATTCATGTATCATCATGATTCAAAAACCGAATTATAGATAGATAACAAAGAGCTAAATTGGTATCATTATGTGATGTTAATTATCATCATGTAATATTCATGTATCATCATGATTAAAAAACCTAATTATAGATAGATATATCATTATGTTATGTATTTCCATGTGTTTCACAATTTCATACAAATTAATTAGTTACATGTTTTAAATATTGAGTTTAATAATTCAATAAGGATTGATTAACTATTATCCCACTTAAATAGGTTTATAAATTAAACTCCATATTATTGGGCATGTTAATTTAAATTAAAACATTATTTGGTGTAGATTACGTACTTTCACCTTGTATATAATGTCAATACATGATTTTTCAAGAATAAAAACACACACTCAAACAAATAAATGTATTTTTTTCATAATGTATGATTAAAATTATGCACAAATTACATTTTCCATTATCTATCTATCTTTGTGGCTTGATATGCATATTGCATTAAGACAAATTTCACATGTATATATGAGAAGAATAGAAATCCACAAGTGGAAATATAGTCAGTACTCAACCATGCCTACCTTACAAGCCTTCAAGTATACTATAATGGTTTTTTTAGCCTAAGTAGCCTCTTTACCCAATGACTTAAATGGAAAAAACATTAAAGATACTTTATTCATATATATTTAACACATATGTTATCAGTTATCAGTTCACTAAAACATCATTTATAAGGTCATGGATCCTTCACATTAAGTACACATAATGATTTAATTTCTCTTACTGATGATCCTTGGGAAAATAATTTTATCCTAGTTCAAGGGTTGATGATATCACAACCATAACCTAGCCTACAACCTATACATAATTTCCCACCTCAAATTGTAAACCTACATATCTGCTCTTCAGAATGAGGGTAAGACATAGCTATTCACAAGAACTTATGAAGGGTATCCTCATGAGATGTTATCACTAAAAATGGATTGGAGAGCTAAGATAATAAGGATATAAATAATACAAATAAATCAAGTTTATATAAGCTATAGATGTCAAAATGCAAGATCAAGCACTTACTTATAAACATCCTTTCATAAAACACCTTGACAGTGTGAGATGTGTGTGTTAAACCCAATTCAATATCATGGAGTAAAAATATAATAAAAAGACCCATGATGATTAACCTAACTAAATTATAAATATCAAATAAATAACAACACTACTCAAAGAAGATCTAGTTCCCATGGATGTCTCTAAAAATGTTAAGGTCAAGCTACGTACATACAAGTTATCTTAATAGGGTCAAAATAAGATCCCCCCCTAACCATGATTTAGATTTCTGAATAATTCTATCTCTAACCTCTTTAATTATGTCAACACCCATTTTTTTGGCCACACAAGCTTATTAATTAAGGAATAAAACAACCTCTCATTATTCCAAGTGCATTATATCAAATGGGGTTCTTAATTTAAACACATCACCAATGTTTTACATTAGTTTTAAGTACAACCAATGTGCTCAAAATATTTTGTATCAATTATAGTGGATCAAACTAAACACAATAATTTGATCAATAAGTTGTAGGTAATAAATAGTTACAAAATCATCTTGATAATATATAACCCAATAACAAATTTTTATAACATACTTAAATTTTATAATTTTTTATCAAGCAAAAGATAACCAATATGATTTTAAGTACATAAAAATGGTAGCATCGAATGTTTTGATAATAAAAACATAATATGTAATGTTTAATAAATTAAATCATCTTCCAAAAACATCAAAATATTTTAAGAATTTTCCAATGATATAAAATTATATTGTAATGATAATTTATCCTTTTCTTTAATGATTGAAATAAAAGGATAAATTTTGAGGGTTTTAAATAAAATGAGTTAAGAGGTAATAGATTTTATAAATAAAATCTATCACTTAAATTTTCAAAAGATAGTATAATAAAAAAAACTTTGCATTAACAATAATAACCATCTCTAAATTCTATATTTCTGAGTTGACAAAAAATATCTCAACAACTTAGTTATGATGTTTTACATTTTTTAGATAAATATCTTCACAACTTACTGGCATAAAAATTTTCAATCCGATAGCATAATATATTTATATAAAACTCTAACATCATATTTTATGAGAAAAAAAAAATTTACTAGCATCCTAAATATTAACATATCCATGCTATAATAATTAGTAGTATTTGAAGACAATTTATTCTAAGGCTATAGATAAAATAAAATAGGTTAAAGATTCCCATTCTTAAGGAATGTAAATTAAATTTTAATAGATTATCTAGGTAAAGTTGTCTACAAATAATTCAGATAGATTAATGAGAAATGTGGATCCACCTAAAATTTTGAATGGTGCTTTATTTAAGTCTTTTGTAAGTAGAGATTTTAAGCTTGCTTGACTTCGAACTTCCTATTTTCCCATTTGGTGGTTTTAATTTAGATCATTTAACTTATAAAATCAAGAAGGAAATTTTGAAATGTTTACTAAGATTCCTACTAATGATTTATATTTTTATCTCAAGGAATTCATACAAGTTTTATCATATTATATGGTTAAAACAACTTGAATATGTTCTTATGTAAAATCAATTTAAAGGGATTTAAATGGTCAAATTCATTCATTTAGTTGTAAAAATATTAATTACATTCAAAATACCATTTAAAATTAAATCATAAAATACAATCCTATTGCATTCATAATTAAAAGTTTAATATGCATAAGAATAAATCGTTATTGGTAATAATGCAACATGTTTCACTCATGCAAGAAAATAATTGCTAACCATCATTCAATAGACCTACTACCATGTTCATGTGAAACACCAATGAATTTTACATCATTAGGTTTTTTTTATGGAATGACTATATAGTTTAGAGTTTGAGGATATCCTTGGTATATATTTTCATTATATATCTCACAATCATTATTTATTTGAGTACATTGTTATAACAATGCACATTAATTTTATAGGATGAATTTTGGAATAAATTTATATCATGGCCATGGTAAATTAAAACATTTGATAAAAAATGATTTTAGTTAATTATTGGTGGATTTAGATAGCATGTTAAAATATAGATTGTCAAGAGATACATTTTAATTTTGTGTTCAAATTTATAGTGTACTATAGTAAAAAAAATTCAAAAATGAATTGCATGGATAGATTGGGTTTTCTATAGAACTCATCATCAAGGATAAATGTGAAGCCAATGATGTTGGGTTTTGTAGGAAGACTCGAAATGTGTATTTACAAATGTATGGTACGGATAATGTATAGATGGTAAAAATAACATAGGCCAAATATATAAAAGTTTTTACTTGATTGTAAGTCCTCTCACATTTTCTTATTTCTAAATAAATTTATATTTCATTTAATCATTCCTCTCATTTTGTATGATATATTTTTTTGTTGAATTGTCTTTTTTATATGGAGGCATGTAATTATTAATAAAAATAGTTTAATTTCATGAGTTCTCCATGATATTATAAAATATAACTTCAATATTAACTTATAAAATTAAAAACTCAAATATTCTACACATATACTTCATACAAAAATTTATACCCACACACTGACATCTACAATTGCCTATGAACATACTTAATTAATGTGATAAAACAAAAAAAAAATGAAATAAATATATGAATTTTATATTTTTTTATATTAAAATATATTTTAATTATAAATAATTTTCAAATTTATGAATACAATTTCACCACATCATATGTTTTGAGGAACCACTTTATCAATTTTGTTTGGTAACTAGACACAACCTAGTTTTTTAGCATAATCATAAATATCCATCTCATCATAGTAGTATACATAATCGTATAGAGCTCACATGTTTTATTAATATAGTTTATATAGATTTTATTAGTTTTCATGGATGGAAAATTAACCTTATTGGTTACAATAATGATTGACACAAACTACCATGTACATTAAGGGATAACTAATAAAAAAATTCTTTCTCTACACAAAAATAATAGAATATAAAATAATTATAGCTAATAATATATTGGTATTGTAACTTATATGTTTCAACTTATAAATTAAACAAGATATAAAATCCAAATAAACTACAATGGATTAAATCAGAGTGTTATACTAAGGAAAAATATAGTTCCTAAAGACAAATTACATTGCAAAGGAGTTGTATAAAACTTTCACAAAATTCTAAAGTAATCATTTGGAAGTATAAGTAGTCAAATATAATAAAAAATAATATAATATATAAAAAATGCATCCAATACATGTATATTTAGTACAAAACTAGATAAGATGTAGCTATATAATAATGAAATGTAACTTATTTTAGAAAGAACGTAACAACTAGAAAAGAATACTAACTTGATTAAAAAATTTAGGTTTTTCTTCTTAGATGGTATCCCTTTCCATTAAAATCATGTTAGATCTAAATAAATGAACTATTTATTATTTTACCAATAAAGGCATCATTTTATTAGTGAAGTATGAGATTCTTTTCTAAAAAAACATGTGTTTTAGCAACCACTACTATTGATTATTGAGATGGGTTTTGCTCTTATATCCTCTTCTTTATAATACATTCCAACTTATATTTTATGTATTAACATCAAACTAACACATTAAATTTTATAAATTTAGAAAAAATTAATTCACCATAGGCTAAAATGTTGGACGCATTAATTATATATGCTTGAAAATATTTAAAATTTTAAAAAGTCAATTTACCTTTAACTTCCCTTATACCCTGAAAGCATTTCCCAAGTGCCTAAAATATCTTAACCAGCTTCATTTACTAACCATTCAACCATATAAAAATATAACCATTAAGTTCAAAAGGTATATTAAAATATCTTTGAAAACTTATGCTCTAATAAAAAAATTATTTAATATTTATTTTTATTAATAAATATATCAACATTAGAAAGGCATAGTTGAGTATATAATCAACAACAAAAAAGTCATGATAGGTAGATTCAACTACATGATTTGGCCTTTTATATTCAAATTAAATCAAAAAAGGACTAAAATACTTATATTATCTTAATCCACAATTATAAACATATATTATTCTCATCAAGAAAAGAAAAGAAATATTCTCATACATGTGTTTAAAGATTTGATTATATTCGTCACTGATTCCATCATATTAAGGACAAAAAACATCAATCCAACTAAAAAATTATGTTGGGTTCAATATTTAATAAATGATAAATTCATTTTGGTCTATATTACTTCCCAAATAATGTAGACCCGAAGACATTGCTCATGATGGCCATGAGGGATATCACACACAAAACACATGTAAAAGGAAGTAAAAAATGTATTAAATAAAATGGATAAGCCAATATTGACAATGGATAAATAGATCTAGGATATGGGTGTTAAATTATCCCATTTTATATAATCATTTTCCTCTATTCATAAATATCAATTAAGAGTATTAAGGTAAACACATGTCCTTGAGGTTATTCTAGATAAAACTAGTAACTTCACATAAAAATAAAACTAGGGAAATTTCATCAAACTTAAATTTTCCTATATTTTTTAAGTTCATATATTTATTTATATTATCTATTTTTTTTTTCTTGATTAAGTTCACCCCATTTAAAATTATTTATAAGGATCAACATATGATTCTTATTTATGCAAAAACTAATACTAAAATCTAGAATATGGATACCTTAATATAATTCAATATATAAATAATATTATAAATATTATTTTTTAAATTATTTTACATATTTTATATATTAATATGATGTCAATAACCTCATTTATATAATATAATTCAATATATAAATAATATTATAAATATTATTTTTTAAATTATTTTACATATTTTATATATTAATATGATGTCAATAACCTCATTTATATCTCATTAGTATAAAATTGATACCCATATTTTCACCATAGATCAAATGATAACTACATAACCTTTGATATGAAGCATGTGAGTACAATTCAAAACTTGATATATAACGATATTAAACAAAAGCTAATAACCATTCCATAGAAGAAGTAAATTTTTATAAGTTAAGTGTAATTACATGGAATGATCAAACTAATAAATACTATGCAATATTGTGTTCAAATCCATGGAAAAATTAAAATAATAAACCAATTACATTAGCTATATCCTATATGAAAATAACACATTTGGTGAGGGAAGGGTGGTGTCAATAACCCACCATATAGGTTCCCATAATAACCCTATACCTTATTCTAAAATATATCATCTTCTCCCCTATCCTTTTAAAATGCAAAAAAATATACACATTATGAATATACAAGAAACCAATATTTATAATCAACTAACAACTCAAAGGAAAGTTACTGAAATAATAAAATATTTTAAGGCCAAGTATAGATAATAACATTTTAACTAGAATATATATATTTTTTAAATCAATAAATAATTAAATAACCTTAGCAATCCAAGGAGAGTTAATTTTTTTGAAATCAATTTAAATTATCAAACTGATTTTTATAAAGTTTTAACATAAAAACATTGAAAAAAGTCCATTTTAATTTCTTATGTGGATTAGGAATGCCACCCAAGGGGAGAATGACATAAAATAATCATCATATAATACATTTATTACATCTTCGATATAATATAAAAATATTAGTAATACCATCTAGTCAACATGGCTCAACATATAATAGTAATCACAAATGTTGTCTTTTAACAACCACTAAGGGTGAGTGAAGGGACACATTTTTCATAAAGTAACCATTATGCATGAAGATACCATGGTGCATGAATATCCCATGGTTCATCAATAAATCATGGTGTTTATCCTAAAATATATAGGGTGATACCTCATGCAAAGAGGAAAAGTGGGTTTTTAACCTATAAGAAGCTTCACTTCTTAGCACATAGCCTAGTCAAGACCAAACTAATAAAAATCTATACCTCCCTCAAACCCCACCCTTGAATCCATACTAAATATCTATAAATTATGTATGGTTTCACCAAACAACACCACATTAACAATTTAGGAATCACATTACCCAATATTTTCACATAGGTAATATATGTTGCATGAATGTGTGTTACTAAACATAATAATTACATTAGTGTCACACACAAGGTACATCACAAATACACACAAATTTACATAAATAAAATTTATACACATAACATAATTAAGATAATTTACTTTTGCATATAAATCATGAAAATTTAAAAATAATTTTATTTTAAATAAGATGAGTTTGTTTCATAGGTCTTGTACAAACAAGAATTATTATGTTTACAAATACTTATATGTGATGTCATTGAGGGTTAAAATGAGGTAGAAGAAAGTGTTTGGTAACATTAACTGAATTTTTTTTAACCCTTATTGGAAATAATTTTTAAGAGAGAATATACAAATAAATTAAGGAATATAATATTCTATAAGTAGGGAAATTTAAAAATTTAGATTCATAATATTCAATTATAGTGTTGAGTTATGGAAATATGATAAATTTATAAAGTATATTTAAAAACATTAATTATATTTCTTAAACATGAAGAATATATAATAATTAGCTTTTTATATAATGTGTATAAAGGCCTATGAAGTTTAGATGTAGAAATAGTTAGTATTATGCTCATGAATGATTCATCATATTATGTAAATCAACTGTCTATCAACCTAGACACTACTATTGGAATACACAGACTAGCATCAATAAGTTTGTTCCAATTAAAAAATTATATCCATAGTGAAGTTCATTTACTTTTTTTTTAAATTCTAATTCCACCTATTAGGTATTATTATCACCTTATATATTCTTTGTTTGGATTGTGCACATAGGTTCTAAATATTATTATGTATCTCAAAATCATAGGTCATCCAATTAGGGCATCTAATCTTTCAAAAAAAGGATTAGTGGGATCAATTGAATTTTATTTGATCTCAAAGACACCTATGTCAATGATGACTTCCTACATAGCCATATAATCTAAATATGGCCTCATACTAATGTAGTTCTCCCCTTATATGGGCTTTTGTGGGAACAATGGTGTAACATGCTATATGTGAGTGCATGTAATGATCTATCATAAAAATTGACAAATAATTCTCATAAGATGTTATTTGAATGTTTCATAATTTTAATAAGACTATTAATATGATTGATATATAAATAATGAATAATAGGGTATTAAAAAATAGTTTTGTGAATGATTTAGTGAGCTTGATAAGTATTATAAATGAGTGGGATTTATTTTATATTTTTACCATTTTTTTTGAAAATATATCATGGGAGGGTTATTTAAGACAAATAGGATCACCCATACATATCTAAATATTTATAAATTGGAGTGTTTCTAAGATATAAAAACTACCATTAGACTTGGGGTACTAGCATCGATATTAATGTCCTAGTTTGGATGGTAATGTCCTAGAGGATAGAGAATTGATGAAGATCTATAACTAAAACTATAATATGATTATTATTTTTTAAGCATATTTTAGTCTACAATTGATATCAGAACTTATAATATTAGAGTCAAATTATAATATAAGCATTCAGACATAGTGAGATGGAAAATGTGACACTTACAGGAATGAAAATGTCCTAAAGTGAAGGTTTGAGACATAAGTGATATTTTTCAAGTGTAAATTTTTTAAAAAATAAAATAAAATATAGATTAAAAATATACATTACTCCATCCATTACTTTAGTAATCAATAATGATGAAGTTACTAGGTTAAAGGAAATAAATGTGTAGTGTGGTGTGTACAACACACTACAATTTCACTTGAGTCATGCCTTAATCTAATGTAAGTATCAACTAAAACTAAGAAAAATTTATAGTTTTATTAGTGTATATAATCTTAAAATTAGATTAATTTAAATGTTTGAAAGTAAATAGAATAAGGAAGGAGTATACATGTGTGTAGATAAAACCATGCTCTACTTATTATTATTATTTTTATAATTATTCTTCCTAGTTGAAGCATTTAAGAGAGATTCATAACTAAAAATTGGAGAAGTGAAGATAAGAATTAGAGGGTGATCATGCCCCCAATCTAGTGCAATCATGAGTTGTGTCATGTAATTAAAAATATTTAATATTAATCACACAACCTAAGTGTATACATAATTTAACCAATATATACAATATTAACCAAGCCATTTTGTACAACAATATCAAAATGAAAAAATAATTAGTTCCAAGGAAATTGAGGGTTCCAAATATTAGTTTCAATACTCAGGATCCAGCTATTTTATATAGATAAAGGCTAAAATGGTAAACCTTGGTAAGGTTAGTGTATGAATGTTACATAATATTAATATGTATATGTGATTTTGTACATTTTCATAGAATATTCACTTATAATTTAGTAACAAATCATATATGGGAATAATGTCTAAGTATATGTATCAATGAATCATATAGTATCCAAACATAACAAACCCTAAGATTCATGATATATATCATGGTAAAATATAGAAGTAAGAAAGCCAATATTAGGAAAAAATAAATAACATACACAAAAAAAACTCAATGCCACACAAAAATGGGTCTAAGGAGACCAAAAAAATAGGGCATGTTCAAATGACACACACTCAAAGGAGAGGACATGTTCAAATTTCCACATACCAAATAAATAACACTCAAGGAATTAGGGCCGACAAGCAAGGAATATGTTCAAATGTTATACATTAAAAACATGATATAAAATATGAAGTACATTCAAATAAACCAAAATACTATTAATAATTCAAATATAATAAACTAGGATAAACATACCTTTCTAGCTCTTTCATACCTGTGTTAGGAAAATGTCATGTAACATAGCATATCAAGTACATTGTATAAGATATAAATATGAGTATAATTATGTATAACCATTAGTATATAAGATACACATGATAATGTAAAATTATCATAAAATAATGGAATGTATGTCAATTGTGATCAATAGAAGTAGATTCTCTCAAGATAGTGTGTCACATGGGTAGAGGAAAGGACTAACATATATATGTGCATGTATCATGGATCTAATATATACATGCATCAAACTAAATTACATGTGAAACATTTATGTTTAAAGAAATAATATGATATATGCTATTATGAATTAAACAACATATGTAAAATCTAGTAAACATGTGAATGATAAATATTTTTATATTTTTGATTTATTTGAATGTTTTAGTATTTTCTTGATTTTTTTATATTTTTAAATATTAGGAAAATAAGAACTTGCTGATGATATCATCTAATGGATTATTTTTACCATGTATATATGCCAAATCTGAATCTTTAGAATATATCATATCTTGAATATCCCTCATAGGGATTTATAATGGTGAGGATGTAGTATAAACTATAGTGGTTTTTGGAAGCCATTTTTTAGTGGTCTATGATATATTTAGTGAAACTATAATTTTGGGGCTTTTAACCCTCTCTAAAACATGTTGATTTGCTCTAAAATGTCTAGGTCATACAAGTCTATATGATAACTTAATGAAGTCCATTATATGTCTCTAATGTAATGATATCTCAAGTATCGATCACATAGGAAATGATATTACCATTTTATTACCCTTTTGATCATTATTAACCTTAGTAGGTTGTATGATTAACTAACTTAGAATAAAAACCTTTTCTTGTAATGGACGTTCATATGAAATCCATGAAACTATGATCACCTAGTTGGCATGAATATACTTGAGATATATATGCACTTTAGAGGGTACTACATAGATTTTATGAATGCCAAGTTGTCCTAGTAACATATCAAATATTTTTATATGTGGTATAACTAAAAATTTTGTGTTCACATCTACTAGAACAAATTGTAAAGGTAAATAAATCTCACCAAAAACCTATTGTGCTTTCCCATAAAATGGTATAACAATATTGGTCAATGAGTATAAATAATAATGTGTATATCCTAAACATGTTAATAATGTCATGGTACATATATTATCACTAAAATGGTTATTAATGATAAAATTGTGTATAGACTAATGATCAATATGTGCTATAATAAATAATTTGTGAATATATAAAACACCATTCAAAATCTCACTATAATCAAATATAATATAAGGCCTATTAACTATGGGAGGTATCTCATGTCTAAGTGTGCCAATAATACCATCTAATGGGCTCCCATAATATTATGGTGGAAGATGTGCATTATATGAAATTTTCACTTCTGATGTTTCTTTAGAATGATATTGTAATATGTTGTTGAAAATATTATAATTTTTATGGTCACCATGTTCTGATCCTAAATCCTTTTGAACATCATCAAATTTGATATGCTCACTATCAATGAGATTTTGAATCTCATGATTCAGTTTGATTTTTTTTAGGGTATATAATGTCCAAGACATTAGTGATATCCTTAATAAGCATTTTCATTATATCATTTTTTTAGAGGTCAAATTATATCAAGCTCTAAAGGAGGAAGGAGAGAAATGAGATGACATTCAACTTGACTCTTAAGGATTAAATCTATAGGATTAGGTAATCATTTAAATTATATCTTAGGTGCATTAGATATGATGAGCCAATTAGGTCATTGTGATAAAATATTCACCATTGGTGTTGCTTCCATTTTATCCTCTTGAGGTTTTACCATATATCTTGGATTGATATGAAACTTGGTATTAGATGTAGTCAGTGTGTTGGCTACATAATTAATATTGTTTAATGAAATAAGTTTCATTTATTGAAAGATAAAAATATGGCATAAGTCCTTAAAACATTTAATTTTTTTTTTAAAAATAGACTCATGTAATGGAGTAAGCAAACTTTCCTTTATGATATCTTGAAGTTATTTATCTGATATTAGATTTATCAATTTGGCCAACATTATCTTATATCAAAAAACATATGCATTTAAAGGCTCGTTGGTTCCTTATTTTATGTTTAAAATTTGTTCATATGACATATTTTTAGTAATTTTGATATATAAATGGGGTATAAGTTGATTTTATAAATGCTTGCATACATTTACCAATTGTATTGTTATATTATATAATAATTTAAAATATAGTCCTTGAGAATTCTTAGAAATATTTTGGAAAAAATCATTAGAAGCATAATCAAGTCATGTTGAATATAAAGAGTTAAAATGTTTCTAAGGGTCACCATTTACATCATAAAGTGTAAAATTGGTTTCTAAAAAATAGTTGGCAAAACATGAAAAGATATCTCAGATGCAAGAGGATTTTTAAACACATCTCATGAATCAAGAGCATGAGTTGATTTTAAATATTTTTCTCAATATTGGTGAGAATAACTTTCAATGATTGAATAAATTAGATAATATTTTGTATATTATACCCATTGGGATTAATATTTAATATTTAATAAGTCACCAAAGGGGATGAAAATACCATGTGTTTTGATGTAGGAATTGAAACTGGAAATTGAGTTCAAGTATTTATTGTTCTTATGGAGGATGGAGTAATAAGTGTTTGGTATTTGGGGAAGAGTAGCTTGAAGACATATCATGTGCACCCACTAGATGTAGTAATCATTAGTGTGATCAAGGGGAGATATATTGGGATTGAATCAATAGTGTTACCATTTAAATATTCATGTTTACTATGTGTGGATGCATTAGCCTTATCATGCTTACTAATTTCATCTCATGTGACATAAAAAAATGCATCAGTTAATTCCTGATTTATATTAATATGATGAATTAATGCTTATATTTAGTTTTAAAATGATATTTGTTATTAACATTTACCATTTCTTTAAAAAAAATTATTTTAATAGTAATAGAATATATTTAGGTCTAAAAAATAATTATAACAATCTAGAATTCTAAAAGGTTGAAAACCCTAGGGTAAGCTAGGATTGGACAAGAAGATTTAGAGGTTGGGTTTACCAAAACATTAACCCCTTTTGGAAATAAGTATTAAGTGAAAATAAACTAATAAACTAATGAAAAAATAATTTTATAAGCATGCTAATTAAATAATTCATATTCACAATATACAATTACAGTGTTAAATTATGGAAATATGTTAAATATATAAAGCACAATGATAAAAAACAATTTAACTTATTAAACATAAATAAGATATAAATATATTGTTAAATTATGAATTAGAAAATCTAGTAAAATCAAGTGCATAAATAGTCATGATTATGCTTAGGTATGATTCTTCAAATTCTAGAAATCAACTCTCTATCATCTTGGACACTACTACTGGAATCTAGTCATTAGTGTCAACACTTGTGTCTCAATTTTAATGCTTATGTCTATATTTAAGTACATTTTTTTATAAAAATTTCACTTATAATTGTTATAAATTACTTTTTCCTTGAAGTTTATTTTTTTGGATTGCATGCATAGGTTCCAAATATAATTTTATAGATCAAAACACTAGGCCCTCCAATTAGGACATGTGATATTACAAAACAAGGGTTAGTGGCCTCAAGTTAATTCAATATAAACTCAAAGACCCCTCTATCAATGAGTGTTACCTAAATAGATATATAATATGAATAAGGCCTCAGAATGATATAGTTATCCCCTTAAGTGGGCTTGTGTGTTTAAAATGGTGTAATATGTTGTATGTGAGTACAAATAGTGATTTATATTAGAAATTGACATATAATTATCATGGGCTGATATTTAAATGCTTTAGGCTTGTATGAATATCGATCCTATTATTGGTAAGAATAGGAAAATATAACTAAATTGTAAAAATGATTTAGTGAGCTTTAAAAGTGCTTGCTTGGTAGTTTAGATGTATAAATGAGTGATATTTATTTTGTATTCATACCATAAATTTTGAAAATATCTCATGGGCAGGTTAATTAAGAAAAATATTCCACCCCATAGATATGAAAATATTTTCAAATTTGAGTGTAGTAGGGTATGAACACTAGTGTTAGACCTAGGAAACTAGTATCGACACTAGTGTCCTAGTTTGGATGGTAGTGTCATAGAGGATATAAAATTACTAAATATATCTAAATAATAGTGTATAATGTTTATCAATTTTTAATCTTATTATGGGTTACACACTAATGATGGTGTCTGTGTCATATTAATTTCATATCTGGGTTTGGTGTTTGAAGGCTATATGTATTAAGGAATAAAATAGTTTTAGGTAATATTTATTTATAATAAAAAAATTTCATTAATTTAAAAGCACTTAAAAAAAATTAAATTTCATAAATAAAATACACCTTTCAAAATGGAAAACATAATTGAGTAATTGAAATTACAGGAATCGAAACACATGTTACATTAAAGTAAACTAAATAGTTGTTGGTATATGGATCCAATTAGTTTATAGGTTAAATAATATTATAAGAAAAAAATAAATATTCATAAATTAAAACAAAAAATAAAAAATCTAATATATAAATACTAATACAATATTTTCTTCTTCCCTAGGTTGAGTGGGCCATTATGCCACCTTTTGAATAGGAATAGAAATAATAAACTTTAGAATTACTTAAATTATTTATTAAATTAAACTCTTATAATATTCAATAATAAATCTAGTCTCCTAGTGATAAATTGATAAATAAGAATGTTTTATTTATAATCAAACTTCTTCAAAAAATTCTTAATAACCTAAATATTAGTTTCAATTTATTATTATTGTAGGATAATAACCTATAATACTAGATGCATACATTATCTTTATAATAATATTAATTCCCTTTATTCAAGGAGAAAATAGTGGGAGGTGCTAGATTCACAAATACACTATCTTATAGTTTGTTGGAGAGAATCTAGTGTGATTAACTAGGGTTTCCTTCCAATAAATTCTATTTTGTAGATACAATCAATTGAAATATTGACATATTTGATTTTCCTTTAATTTACTATTATCTCAAACAACAAAAGACTAAGATATTCATAGAATTTTGGTAATTTTATAAATATCTTACTAATTATAGAAACATCTATTTTTGGAAATATTATGAATATATATAATATAAATGTGTTTATAAGAATAGATGGGAATCATCTCCTGAGATTCTTGTTTTCATATTTATGAAGCTGCAAATTAATAAAGCTGATTTTGTGCATCGCCAAAGCTAATTTTATGCATCTCTAAAGCCAAATTGGTGACATGTGGAGTTGAAATAATGACCTCTAGAGTTAATCTAGTTATGGATCTAGTCTAGTGATATCTGAGCTATGTTGATGACTTTTGGATCTAGGCTAGTGATCTCTAGAGCTAATATGGAAATATTAAGATCCAACTTAGGATCTAATATATAGATCTCAAGAGATACTAAGGAACTTGGGAGCTAAATCAAGAGCTATTTTGGAACTCAAATCTAACTCATATGGGACTCCAAAGCTCTATAAGACTCTAAATCTTCTCCAAAATTATTCTTAAATTTGTACTTTATGTGCTCAAAACCTTATGTCTAAATTTATAGACTATAAAGACCTACATATATAATATTTGTGTACCTTTTCTAAAAAATAGTTAGCAAAGTAGATAATAAATATTTATAAAGAATAGACAAGATAAATATCCTATATTTAACCTTAAATAGACTATAAGTTTTAATGATTACATTTAAATCCACTTTATGGATAACTTATGGAAGGAAAAATAGTGATATAATGAGGCATATTATGGACTCATCACATGTGATGTAGATAATCATAATATTATGGTCAAACTATAACATAAGAATTTAGGCACAATGAGATGTATAATTTGATCCTTGTATTAGTGAAAAGGTAGTAAACTAAATGGTTCAGCCATGAGTGATATTTTTCAAGTTTACAAGACTAGTTTATCATATATAGTCTAAATTTAGTAGCTACATATTGGTTTAAAAATATGATAAATGAGATTTTAGATGACATTTTGTGATTATATAATACCTTAGTCTTGTACACTTGTCAAAATCAAACACTAGTTGTTCTTATCACTTCTCTACCTTTCCCACTTCTACAAATCTTATATATGCTTTATATTTGTGCCCCTTGAGCTATATCTCTTAGTCTGAATAATATTATATTGATGACCTAGGTATTTTATCTTCCTAAAAATTCTTAAAATGTAATTATCTTCCATCTGTTCAAGTTATGAGCCTGTACCTATTATCCTACTCCATGGACACTAATGTCCAAGTTAGACAATAACATTGATGTTATTATCCCACCCTGATGCAATTGTCTAGTGCCCTAAAGTCATCTAATATTCAAATGAAAAGTATTCTAATGATTATCCTAAGTGATTTATTGAAATTTATTACTCCAAATTTATTGATATAAAGACAAGATCAACTCTCATTCATTCACCACCTAGCTATGCCTACGAATACCTAAAAAATTACCAAAGAATATTAAAAGATCATTCAATGTATCAAATAATTCCCTATTTATTCCTATTTACATACTATTAATAGGGGATACACATAAATAGGTCTGAAGTCCTAAAAGGGTAGCCCAAGAGCCTAATTTTCTAAGTTACAATCTTAGTCACTATTGCACTTAATTTTCACACATTTTATGATTCACACATAAGCCAACACATAGTGGAGAGCTGTATTAATTTGAGGCCATATTCAAATTATTGGATATATAGGTGGTGTCATGTGATATCAAGGTCATTACAGTCATCTCAACACCATGTTCCCACTAACCCATTTTACCTCAAAGTCACATTGAATATGGATATATAGGGTTTTGAAATTTTACAAGCAGTGACTATCCATAACCTAGATATGAATGTATCAGAGCAAAGTCAAAGTAGAACCAAAAATCATCCAAGTGGTTGTGACCTATTTCAATAAATATTCCACACAAGACACTAGATTTAAACCTAAATAGTAGCATCAATGCAACCATCTCAGGCTGATGTTACTACAAAAGCATCAGATCTAGAATCTGACGACTATTCTAGAATCTACTTTTGACCTCTTTTCAACCTATTCTAGATCTAAAACTATATTATCACTATAAAAATCTAAATACTTAACTTATTTTCATTTATATATCTAACATAGTTATAGTTTCCATATTTAGACTATCTTAGCATAATTTTTTCATTTTATTCTTATCTATGAGTTTAACATCTGATTGGCCTACTACTATACATATGATTATCACCCTTGTGCCATTTCATTTCTATATACCCTTTTAATCCAAATCTAAGGATAACTCCACCTACTTAGATGTCATTTTAGGGATAAATCTTTGGTGAAACCAAACTATACAAAAGCATTTTTTTCTAATCTAGGGATTTCAATTTTCTTAGGGTTTTATATTTTTATTATAAATTTTTACATCTCAAGCTTTACCTTAGGGTTTTAACTCCTCTAAACACAAGGTATTTGCATGCATATGCTTGCAAAGGGACTCTTCATCGATTGGTACCTTTAGGCCACTAAAATAGTTCAATTCAAAATTAATTAGAGGTATTTTTTACTCATAGTATTATATGCAAAAACCTCTTTTTGTTTTTTAAAATTTGTATAAATTTTTTAATTTTTGTAATTTACTATTTTTCATAAATATTGGCATACAAAATGAATGGTGTATTTATGTTGAAATTAGTTTCTATGTTTTGTCAAAAGTCATATTTTATTTTAAAAAAAATCTCATATCTCTAAAAAATATTCTTTATTTATCGCAAGTTCTGATTCTTTATTTGGAATAATCTAGGATTTATCTATGAAACATTTAAAATTATTTGGCCTATTTATGATTATATTAAATCAAAATTCAAATTAATCAAAGGTTTTTCTTAAATATTTTTATATAGATAAAATCCTTGTTCAATTTTCCAAAATATTGTATGGATTTTCCAAATTTATAAATTTACTATTTCTATTAAATTTAAATCTACAAGCTATACATGTACTTTTGTTTCCCTAATTTTTTAGGTACATCTCATTTAATATTTATAAAAACAAACCTATCTCATATTTTTATAATAATTCAGCCAATATCTTTAAATTTCTATATCCTTATTGTCATGGTTGATTGTTCCTTAGCATTTGTAATCCTTTCTTATCATATCTTCATATTAATTTTCAAATAATTTCAAATAGATAAAAATAGGATCCTTCCTCCTCCTAACCCTAAGGAGGGTGATATCTCTCATCCCTCTAACTAGGTTCAAGATATCACTTATCTAAGGGGTACGGAGGCCAGCCATATAGTTTCAAATGAAGATAATCAATATCAAATACCTAGGGTTTGTGTTGGTTAAACCCTAAAGGAACAAATTAGTATGATGACCAAACTAATTCATGAGTTAAAAAAATAAAATTAGTATCTAAATTCAAATATCACTTTATTTCAAAATCAAATTTCATATACAAAGAACCCAAAGTATGCTACCATAAACCATGTGTGAGCATCTTCGTATAGAAATTATGTGTCTAATAAAAATCAACATTGGAATCTAGAAGTAAAGTCACCTAATACAAATGATGATACAAGTGAACAAAATCCTACTAAGAGTTTAAATGAGATTCTAATGGGGTTTCTTAGAAATAATTTGATCAATCTACCTTGCATGCATCCTATACTAAAATCTAAATATTATTTTTCATATCATAGAATTCATGGTCACCATACCAATTATTTTTTTGAATTGAAACAAAAGATACAAAACATAAATTATCCTAGATTAAATATGTCAAATTAACATAAATGAGTACTAAAATATCCTTCAAAATAAAAGGAGAAACCTTTGGAAAATCTAGTTCAAGATTCCAATGATACATCATTAAAGGTGGATGAGCCTTCACATGATTTTTAAGTTTCCAATGTTCCAAATTCTTGAAAAGACATACAAAATATTCTAAAAAATGATCCAAACAAAGAAATTTTTAAAGAACAATCCCAAATGGTAATGTTACAAAATGATAAAAATGTATCTTTTTATAATGAGAAAGAGAATATGTGTAAAGTTTTTATAGTTTATATCCCATAGGTTTAAAATGATGAAAACAAAAAATAAACATCCTTTTCCAAGAAATAAACTCCAACCTATGTTGCAATTGGTTTTTCATACATAGATACTCAAAATGTCAAAGCATTTATTCAAAATAAACCACCACTAGTCTTGACGTTACCCATTACTTGTTATGAGCATGATCCTAATCATAATACAAATTGGGGTGTCATATATTATGAATTCATGTGATCACATTATTGCATTTACTTTAATGAAACATTTACCTATACATACATGTTACATGGTTACATTCATAAATAATATAGTTGTGTTATCCTTTTGAGATGAGGTAACTACTAGTTCCTATCTTTCACTCACCAAAGTGGGGACATATTAGTGGGGTCATGGATTATACACACTCATAATTATTAGATTTATTGGGTGCATGCTTTGAAACCATATTTTCCACATTAATTTAGTATATGGTACTTATACTAGTTTCAAGATATAGTGGGGGCATGCTTTGGAAACATGTTCTTCACATCTATTTAGTATTCAACATCTCTAGATTACAATGGGGGAATGTTTTGGAAACATGTCCTCCACATTAGTACTTATATAAATTTTAATACTTGTCCATATATAGTGGGGGAATGAATTGGAATCATGTCCTCCATGCTTATAAAATTATCTGAATTGGCCAAAGCACACAATTATATGATTCAAATTCATAATTATGGAAGAATTATATACATTAGTACTATTTTTATAAATATTTTCATCATGATACATTTATAAGGTGAATATTCTATTTAAAATGTGCATACTATTACAAAATCAAAACCTATTTCATATTCCAAAACTTTTTTATTGATTGTTACCATATCACAGACTTCTTTATAGTGATGCCCCAAAAGATTTTAAATTATTTTATTGAACCAATATACTATAGTATTTGGCTCACATTTTGGTAAGATTTAGGTGATTAAATCACTCAATATTACCAATATTTTAGGTTAGATTGGATCATCCAGCTTCACTAGGCTATAAATATCATTGGGTTACATGGTTGAGCTAATCTTAATTGCCAAGTAAATACTCAACTTTCTTCTAAATTTGGGGGCATGTGCCTTCCAATATCTCTCTCCATCTCCTTGTATATATGTACTTTAAATATTTATCTATATTTATCTCAATATAAGTTTTCAAAGCCTTATAATGATACATATTTTTAAAAACAACTTGACAATAGCAAGGTAGTTTCATCATCACACAAATGTACTCCTAAACCTTACTATTTCAATTTAAATACATTTAAAGTACTTTAAACTAGATTATATGGATTTATTTTATATTTTAACATTCTCTTAGTTACATGTCAATCACTGACAAAGCACTTAAGTTGGGTACATTGTATACACACCCAAGTATGATTTCCTTTCCTTTAAACTAGTAATATCATTACTAGATTGGGGGGATGTAGATGATATTTTGTGATTATATATCACCTTAATATTTTACACTAGGAAAATTTATAAATTTTCTATTCCAATTAGTTCTCTACCTTTCTTATTTCTACAAGTCTCA
>JARHVA010001402.1:2502500-2510000 GCA_037957365.1 Torreya grandis
TTATGTTTTAAGTCCCAATGAATACATGATTTGATAAAAATAATTCATTATCAATAATCTTCCATATTATTATTAATCAAATATTTAATATTAACTTATCCATAATATAAAACTTGATTCCTCCACATATATACATCATAAAAATGTTTAGAACCACAAACTAACATCCATAATTTCCTATGAACATATTTGACTAGTGTGATAAAAAAAATTAGAATAAGGAGATAAGGAAGTTAAATTTATTTATTTTACCCATTAAAAATTATTTTAATTTTAAATACTTTTCAAATTTATGACTAAAACTTCATGCCACATCATATGGTTTGAGGAACCACATAATTTTTTAGTTTGGTAACTAGACATTAAAGAGATAACCGATAATGCACAACTTGGCACTTTGAGTATAATCATAAATATCCATATCATAGAAAATATACATAATATTTGAAATATTACATTTTTTATCCTTATAATTTATATAATTTTTCTTAAACATGGATGGAAATGGAATGTTACTGGTTATAATAATGATTGACAAAAATTGACATGTACATTAAAGGGCAACTAAAATAAATAATTATTATTACACAAAAACATGATAAATATAAAATATTTTTAAATAATAATAATTTGGTCTTATAGCCTTGATGTGTCAACTTATAAATGGAACACTATACAAATTTCAAATCAAATATAACAAAATAAAGTATGATCTTAGACTAAGAAAAAACATAGTTCCTAAAGTCAAATTACAATCCAGATGAGGTATATAAATATTTAATGAAATATTGTAAAACATAATAAATGTGTATTCTAATAGAACAAAATACAAACAACTAGATAGAACATAATTATATATAAATAATAGCATAGCTTAACATATAAAGAACATAGTGACTAGAAAAAAGAATGCTAACCTAATCAAAAACTAATAATATTTATTCTTAGATGGAATAACTTCCCCTAAGAGTGTGTCAGATCTCAATGAATATGACATTCATTCTTTTACTAGTAGAAGTGTCCTTTTCTTGGTGAAGAATGACTTTTTTCTAATAACAATGTCTCCTACTTTAGCAACCACCCCTACTGATTTAAGAAGTGCATGTTTCTCTTATAAAATCCTCCTTATAAGAGAGAAAAACATATATTTTGTATATTAATGTCCAACTAAAAAATTCAATTTTATAAAGTATACACACCATTCACTATTGGGCATGATGTTGGAAGCATTAATTACATGTTGATTATTTTTAAAACTTGACAAAATCAATTTGACTTAGCTTGTATCGTACTCTCAAGGTTTAGCCCATGTGCCTAACATATCTCCACAAACTCCTTTTACTAACTATTCAACCATATAAAATATGGATATGATGTCTAAAAAGGATATAAAAGAATATATCCAACCCTTTGTTCCAATAAAAAATATCTTTAGTGTTTCTTTTTATTAATAACTATAATAACATTACAGAGGAAAATTTTAATAGTAATTGTCATCAAAAAATTCATGATAAGAAAATTTGACTACATGAATTTTTATTCTTGACAAGAACAAAAGGTAAAATGACTAAAATACTATAATTCCTCAATCCATAGTTACAAACATTCCTTTTTTATCATTAGGAAAAGGAATAAAAAATTATTATACATGTGTTTAAATATATTTTTACCATATTCACCTATTTGAGTAGATTGGGCACTAGCTAAAAAAGAATCTCAGGTTCAATAATCAATGAATGATAAATGAACTATGGTTATATTACTACCCAAAAATATAGACCAAAATACACTACTCACAATGGTTAATAGGGGAATTGTATGAAAAACATGTGGACAATGAAGTAAAAAATGCATCTACCACAAATGGATATTCCAAAGTTGATGTGGGAGAAATAACTCCACATGAGGGGTGTTACCTAGAGGATATTATGTATTCTCTCCTATCCACTTGTATTTTTATCTATTGACTTTAGTTTCTTTGTTTGTTATCTCCTTAATCAATCTTTTGTAGTGTATACCCATCCCCATTGTCTAACTTTACATTTTAAACCCAAAGTACAATACAATAAAAATACAATTTGGTGGATTTATGATAATTAAGATAAAGAAATGAATAATATTTATACTAGAAACTATAAAAATTTATTAAAATCTTGTGAAATATGAAAAATTGGTGTCAAAATCATGGATATAATAACTTTTATGAATTGTATTATGGAATTAAAAATGATATGAACCCTTTTGAATAATATATATTACTTTTTTATTATTATTTTAAAATTTATAAAATCACTTAATGCATTTATCATTGCAAGAAGGGTGTATTCCCTTAAAAAAGGGTGTGTGTATTCACATGCTAGGATAATCTACAATTGTTCTCTTAAAATGAAAAGATATGGACCCAAGTAAGGTTAAAAAATAGATATTTCACATAATTCGATGAGTGGATAAAGGAGTAATGATATATTTATATCTAGCATAGGGTAACCTACAACACAAATTTCAATATGAAATGGTTCCAAATATTAAGCCTAAAAAATAAGGATATAGCTCTCAGTAGACCTCAACAAATGTAAATGATTTTAACTATGATTATAAAGTTTGACTTTTTAAGTCACCTTTATTTATTATCAATTCACATGTTGGGATTAATACTTATTTTGAAAAAACTAGCTGAGTATGGGTTAATAATGTCTATATGGGGGTAATTTTGGAACAAGATCAGGTTTTCTTGATAAACTAGTAATGGTTGTTTATAATGTTTGCATATTTGATAAGGACTATTAAGCATTTTTAAAGACATAAAGTCATATTAGCCCTTAACCAAACCTATTGAATGATTAAAGGACATTTTAAAGTGATTTAAAAGTGTAAATAGGTAAAAGGGTTATAAAATCTTTCATTTGGACTTAAAAGAGGTGAAACATTTGAAAGGAAAACATAAAATTCATTTATAAATATCAAAATTCCTTCCTCTAAATCCATAATTCTTGATCAAAGGAGAAACTTGACTTTTAGTTTCCCTCATTATAGATTTAATAAGTATTATAACTAGTTACCATCAATTTCTTGATGTTGTAATGAGGAAAGAAGATCATTTAATCATGTCTACAGGTCATGTCAAGAAGTTGTAAGGCCTTATTTAGGAGATACTAAGCTCCTAAAGCCTACAAATCCTATTACAAGAACTTTTTAGTAGTTTATAGATATTTTAAAGGGATCAAAAAATAAGAAACATGTTTAAGGAGGCTATAAAATAATATATTTAACATGTTTCTAATATGATCATGAGATTCTTCTAGGAAAACATAGTTTTTAAGCCTAAAATATAGGTTTGTTAATCTGTAAACCCATAATAAGGAGACTAAAGCATGAAGTAAATGGTAGAGAGGTCCTAAATATCAATAAGTGTGAACTATACATCCTCAATAAATCATAATGGGTCTACAATCCATGAATAAACAAGATCTCATGTTTGCAAGGTTTAAAAAGACATTCACATCCTTTTCTAGTTATCTTCATACATGACATGTGTGGATTATTATATGGGTTTTGATATGACCTAAGGCATCTCATGGTGTTATTAAACCTTCATGAGGAAAGAATAATTATGTGGATCTATTGATAAACTCATAAAAACCTGAAAACTTAGCCAAAACCTCATAAAACACTAAACCCATGAAGATACATTTTAATATTTGTACAATCTTGGATGGGTATCTAAATGAGTTTGAAAACATTATAACTAAAATAAATGATAATAGTGAATTTTCAAGCCTATTTTGGCATGATCAAAGGGTCTTAATTACTATTATAATGGAGGTCAAGGTTTATGATAAAAAAATAAGAAAAAAATCATGATGTTGCAAGCAACTTGAAGTCTTCAGTATCCTTTGAAAGAATCAATAGATATTTGAAGAAGATCATGAGATTCCAAGCATGAAAAAGTCTATATATAGGATTTCACCTAAGACTACAAGGTTATATGAATATATCATATCTTACTTTGAGAGTTGCAAGCTCCAGAAGCCTAGTTTTAGGACTATAATGTGTTCTTTCAAAGTTTTATGATCATATAATGAGATAGTAGGTTTGTAAGGTCTTTAGGCAATGTTTCACATAATCCAAAAGCATGATCTAGTCTTCATATATATTTTTCAAGGATATAGATGGTTCCATGTTTCCAATATGAGTTATAAGCATTGTAAAGATACCTACACATTTGTAGTGGTGATTTTCATGATGATTAGTAGGATCTAAGCACTTGAAGTATGAAATTTATAGGTCTCATGGAGGATTGAATGGTGGTATGAAGGTCTTAAAGTATGATATTAAAAGACTAAAACATGATGAAAATTCCTTAGACTTTATTACAAGTCTACACCCTAAGATTACAAGGTTTTATGACTAGTCAACAAGCATGAAGACATGAGTTTTTATTTTGTAAGGTTTATCAAGGGTTTTAAGAAAAAATATGATATAAAAGACCCGCAAATAGTTTTAAGAGAGTTATAAAAAAGGTATTTTGAAATAATCAATATAATAGATAAATTTATGGGAAAAACTCCAACTTTAAGGTTTGTAGAGATATTTTTAAGGGTTTTTTGATAAGATAGTACTAATACAAAATATAAGAACATAGTTTTAGGTTTCCATAAAATATATAGGTCTTCTAACAAGTTTCATAGGAAAAAAATGTGGATGTAGGTATGTGAGTTCTTGACCAAAGCTTTTAAGTATATTTCACATGTTTAAAAGATTTGAATAATGTACAAGAAGGTTCAAGTTTTGTAGGTATAAAATGTGGGATTTACAAGGTTTTCAAGACCTAATAATGCTATTCAAGCATCATTTTAAGAACACTTAAAAGTTTTTAGAAGGGTTTGCATGTGGTGAAATATAATACAAAGAGGTTACCAATAATCCAAAAACATGAGAACACTCCAAATAATATAAAATTATTGAGATGGGTCTTTTCAAACCAATAAATCATTAAAGTTTATTAAGGAACATCCACTAAGCATTGTAACAATTAAAAAATTGATCCTCAAGATGCATAACTATATCAAGTTATTGGTGTTTATTACAAGTATGTGAAAGGGGTCTAGATGAGTGAATTAGGCCTCATTTGGTCAAAATTAAGACCTATTTTCATGCATAATACCTAGCAAGGTATTTAACATTAAGAACAAGTGAAGATTAGTTATATTCTCTCTGACATGCATGCCCAAGGGAAAGTGGAAAGTTTAAGGTTCTTAAGAGAAATAAGCCCACATCTATTTCATGGCTAACATTTTAAAGGAAACAACTAGAATGAAGATAAGATGTTTTTCCCTTACTACACCTTAAATTTGTTATTTTCTCCCACACATAGGACTTAATGAAGATAGTCGATGGAAGATAATGTCCCTTATTCTCTCACTACTTGGATTCTTATATATATGACTATTTTTGGATGAGTAAAGGAGCCCTCTCTTTGGTGTAGAAAAACTCTACCTTTTTTAGGAGTGTAATACTATATTTATGCCTTGAATTCAATAAAGAATTGATGTTTGCCTCTTTCATATTATCAAATTTCCTAAATATTGTGTGATTTTGAGTTGTTAATCTTCACTTATGGATGTTTTATTCCCTCTTGATGTTGTCAAATAATCTTTCTACTCTATTTTATAAGTTTTATTTTGTGTATTTTTCCTACCTCCATGTAAAATACTTATGTAAAGGTTGGTAAATTTGTAGATTGTGTGAAAGTTGTGTGATTTTACATCACTTCTGAATACTTTTTATGTTATTATAACAAGTTGAGGAACTATCTAAACTTGGTACATCACCATTTTGTGAATTTAATTTAGCATACTCCTTTTTACAAGATGAAATCATATTTATAGTTATAGACAAGTCCCATTTGGTAGTATTTTAGGCATATAAGTTGATCGTACATTAGAAGCACATAGTTTAGGAAGTTAACCTTCTTTGAAGGTTAATTCTAATGAGCCAAGGTCCCACACCTTTGGGATGTTCCCATTGTTATAGTGAATCATATACATAAACAATCAGGTGAAAGATTCATGTGAAAATAATAAATATGAAAGTAAATCTAATGATTATAAAGTGGCAAAAATAAACTAAATGATTGGAAAGTGATTGTAAATAAGGTAAGATGAAATGTTTAAAAAAATAGGGGTTTATGTAGCCTAAGGTGATAAATGCCAAGGTTAATAAACCCTATATCTATAAAATATTATTTGTTATAAGTAATATTTTAAGTAATTATAGACACATACATCCATAAAGAAATAAAAAACATCTAATATACTAAATAAGTAAATGGAGTATAGGGATAGAAATAATGACCTAGAAATGAACCTATTGACTATTCATTATCCTTCTTTGGATCAAGTGTGTCTTTAAAATATATGTTGTATTTTTAAGACCTATATATCCTTAATTAATAACTCCTAATTACCTCTCATAATTATATTCAATGACACCACAAGACAAGACCTCCAAGATAAGGTTCTAAACCCTCTAACTATCCCAAATACCTCTTTAAGGTTTATGTGTGTGTGTGTGAAAGAAAAATGTATAAATGTGATATATGACTCTTGTTTGTGTGTGTACACAGACACACACCTATGTATACATACATACATGCATACATATACATATATATATGCACACACACAAATATATATACACACACATACACATATATGTGTGTATATATGTGTATGTATATATATTTGTGTTTATATACAAATATATACATATATATACATATATATATATATATATATATATATATATATATATATGCATGTATATTTATCTACATATAAATATAAACATATAGATATAGATATGTATGTGTTTTTGTGTAGTTCTAATACCCAAAACCAAACCTAAAGTCTAAGCTGACAATATTAGTTAGACCAATATAGTTGGAAGATGTTGGTTGGCACAATATAGATTCATATAGGATGATACACTATAAATTTTAAAATAAAAATAAAAAAATATCAAGATACTTGGTATAGTAAAAAATGAAGCAAAATCATGAAACAGATGGCATCAACCAAAATGATATCATAGGATATAGGCAAACTAGAAAATGTGGACATGAAGAAGAAAAAAATGAACTTTGGATAGATACTTGAATAATGTTAGATTGATAGAGTGATGGTGTAATATAATAGTATTAAAAAATATCTTGTAAAATATTATAATCCAATCCCACCCCATTCTTGGTGTACCCATTAAAGTGTGCATTCAAAGAGATTGATGTGTAAACAAGTTGTTGCAATAGAAAGGATTAGTAAATTGATAAATTAAAAATTTAAGGTGTATACATATGACCCACTTAAATCTGATCACATATCACAATAATCTAATGTAGGATGGTTGTTTGAAATAGAAACATAACAACACAAAAGAACATAATTAGAAAGAAATGTTGAAAGAACTAGTGACAAATAAATAAATAAAAGTAACATATACATT
>JARHVA010001402.1:2515000-2560000 GCA_037957365.1 Torreya grandis
AAGATATTAGAGGTATAGTTATTCTCACCCCTTTGATGTAATGTGAAACTTTGATTCTATGTCTCCTTCTACATACCCTTCTCTATCTAATAGTAGTTCAGTAGCCTCCTAAATTACTACTTCCCTAGTTGTCTTCTTCTAATTTCAATAATTATATCCCTCTTAATTGGGTGATTCCATCAGTTAATAATTCATCATCTTCCTCTATTTGAGTGGTCTCATCAAAATATTTTATCTCTTCTATTTCATTTTTTGAGGCCCACTCTTGTTCATCACCCTATTTTTTGTGTTCATCCTCACTATTATAAATATCTATAGGGTTAGACCCCAAACACCATTTCATCTAATTTTCCTTTCCTTAAGATAAAATTCTTACTTCTTCTATACTTACACCATTTGAGATGAAATGGGAGGGGTCTTAGGCTTCTTTGTGCATGTCATTATTTATCTTGAGGATAACCTAGTTGAATATGGAGTGAGATATGAAAGTATTGTAGTTCTAGTAGATAGTGAGGGAGATGTAGTGCTAACCATTAGAGGAATGATAGATGGAGGTGATGTAAATATAGTGGACATGGGCATCACCAATGTTGGTGTGTCATAGTAGGTGATGATGAAGGTGGATGCTTAGAGGACTAGGGAATTACTACTGGTGGAGACAAAGGAAGATAAACAAAATGTACTTGAGATAGAATAAAAGGAAGACTTGTTTGTTATGAAATGGTTAATGGGTGAAAATAAATAATGGATAAGATTCTCGATAATGTGTTGGACTTATACATATTTATTTTTAAAATGTGTTGAGGCTCTATCTTGATGTGTTATGGAGAATTAGCAATAATTATGTGTATGGGGGAGATTAAAGGTGATAGAAATCATTATTCAATCTAAGCTTCCCAATATGGGACAACTTGTTCCTATATTTATTTTTGTACTCGAGGAGGGGTCCATGAATAAGTTTGGAAATACATTCCTCCTTATTAATCATCTTGGTATCCTATTTGGTGATAGTAGGATCAAACTAGATCTTTTAAACCATAATCATAGACATGTTGGACATGAGCATCCTTATAGACACTTTATAATCATCTTCAACATTCATAAATTTGTTTTTATGGTCATAATATTGGTGCCCATAGTTGATCTTTAATTCTATTTCATATTTTTGAGTTGTCCTTTGACATTCCCTCTAGGATCCTAGTGTTTTAAAGGTACAAATTTAAATCCATAATACACCCTAATATCTCTTATAAATTGGAGTTTCTCCCACCTTATATACTAGATCCATCTAATACTGAGAGGAATTGGATGGATGGCCACTTATTTAGATTTACTTAATCTAGTATCCACATTGTTCACTAGTTGGGAAATGATCTATTGCTCATCTATTTTATCAGGCATAATCCTTGGTAGGTAAAAAGGGTGTGACTTTGTGCCTTCAGCTCTAATTATTATGAACTTAGGGTAGAAGCATTAATCTCCCATATTTAGAATAATTTTATGAATAGGGTCAGAGAGCCTAGGCATGTTATTCCTATAGATTAATTGATACACCATGGGATAGAAAGTCTCAATCAGCATTTTCTTATTCTTCCTAAATCTATGTATATGAAGAACATTGAACTCATCACATATCCTATTTTTTTGATAATCAAGCGATCATTTATAGGGTTGGTCATAAGATGAATACATATTTGTAGCCACCACATTCACTATATAAGACATCATGTAAAATTTCCCATTTGGGGAACTTATAGGATTTATGAGTTTCAAAATCAAATTGGAGATGATGATCTCTCCTTAGGAAATGACTTTGTTGTAAGTTAAAATCATGTCCAATAAAGGGACCTATACTTAATTGACATAAGTGATGGTTAAAAAACAATATATTCTATTTAACATGGCCATAGTGATTCTCATCCTTAGTCTAAATACCAAAATAAGGATAGTTAAAGTAGGTCCCTAAACTAAAAAGTTGTTTGGGTTATCATCCCACTCTTGTAACTTACTATTGACATTATTGTTGATAATCCATGAGTTCACCATGTCATATTTTTATGACATGTTTGGTAGAGGGAGTTTTTAATACCTCTAAAAGGAGTTTCCACTAATGTATGAAACTTGATTTTTCTAAGCCTAAAGTTTAATATTTTACTAGTAACCTTGCCATTCAGAAATAAATCAAGAAGTAGTTAAACAAGGAATTACCTCTTGTTTAGTTGTTGCATTATGAAGACCAACAAATTTGATTTATATAAATTTGTCCCTATATCTCTACATGAAAATGTAAATTTAATCCTATGATATGTAAGGTTCAACCACCTTGACCACATCCTAAATGGTAGAATAGTGTTTTAAATTGTGGTTTAGAGCTACCGACTCAAATGATGTGTCTATGTATTTATTTAATCCTAAAATTGAGTATGCAAAGGGAATTTTAATGTGAGATGAAGAAGCCATTGATTATGTTTCAAAAATTGTAAGTTCTTAGTTGTAGTGGAGTTATATATTTGTATTCGACACTGGATCTTATAATTCATAATACCCTTAATTGTTTGGAGGCAATGTAATTATCTATAAATGGCAATTCAAAATATATTTCTTTAGTTACATAGGATTTGAGAATTGAATGCATTAATTTTTTAGTTTGTTCAAATTAAATGTATAAATTACATTCACTCTTTCCCATATTTATTCTTTACATTTTAATATAATAATATCAAATTTCATATCTTTTAATGTCATGCAACTTCTTCTGCATTATTATGTATGCTTAGTCATCTTAGTATGATAAATGTATCTTTTTGTTCTATCTATATTCATTTTTATGTATTAATTTTTTTTTAACCATGGTATGGAATACATGCGTATGTGTCTCATTTATTCACTCATAGTCAAGCTATAGCTAGGCATGCTTTGTTTCTTTGGTTACGGGTTAGTGGTATGATGACATGTGGATTATTATTACTACTTCACTTGCCTAGGATTATCCATATAAAGGTCCATGTTAACATCACCTATGATCTATAGGGATGGTGACAAGTGGATGACTCTCACTACTCCACTTGACCATGATTGTATATAAAAATGTCCATGTTGATGTCACCTCTATGATAGTGATATGTTGACAAGAGGTAATATCCTAATGATTTTTTTGCCCATGATTGTCCTTACAAGAGACTACATTGATGTCACCATTAGGTGACTTACATTATTTACTTAGGATCCATGTTACCAAATTAATTCTATGTGTCAAGAGTAAATGATATCCATGAGGGTGTAGAAAACACCTAAGCATGAAGTAAAGTGCTTAATACATAATATAGATAAGGAACTAACTAGAATCAAATCATGTCAACTTAGTTTTTAGACCTAAAATTGAACCTATAAATCAATATTAAGTTAAAAGAAATAGAAGGAAAAAAGTAAAAATGTTAGCATGGCTTATACATAACTTCAATTCCTCCATAACTTTTAGACACTCTACATACATTAAACTAAATATTGTTTGATTAAATCAAGAAAATAATAGAGATCAAGAGAGGCAAAAAAATTATTTTAGCATAAAAATAAGTTTACTTGATATTTCAATTTCACAATCTAATATCATCAACATGTGGTTCATAATACCCTGAATAATAATATTTGATTAAAAATGGGTCCCTATTTAAATTTTTGAAAATGGAGTGTGTGTTAGGGTACAACAAATGGTGACTTAGTGGGGAAAATACTCTTCATTATTTTGAGAACCCATAATCTCAATAATACAACATAACCAAATTTTATCCCTACCAAGAAATGAATAAACAAAATAGACCTTGAAACAAACTCTTATTTCTTTATGCAACATACTAACCCATTCCATTTCTTAAATATAATTATATGGTCTTGTGTATTCAATTTTCCCTTTTTATGAGAGTTTTGAAAAATTCCTAGATAGATACTATAGGTTTCATTTTGATCTTGGATTTTCTAACCAAACATTAAAGAAAGATTGGGTATTGATCTACTACTAGTTAAGCATACATATACTATATATATGTATATATATATATATATGTACGTATATATATATATATATATATATATATATGTATATATATATATGTATATATATATATATGTATATATATATATATATGTATATATATATATACATATATATATATATACATTTATATATATACATATATATATATATATATACATATATATATATATATACATACATATATATATATATATACATATATATATATATATACATATATACATATATATATATATATATATACATATATATATATATATATGTATATATATACATATATATATATATATATATATATATATATATAATCAAATATAGAATAAGGATTCAAAATCACCATTGGTTGGGTGTATGCATAAGAAAATTAAGTTAGATCAATACGTCCATATTAGTGTGTATCTAATTCCATTTTATTATCTCCCATCCAAGTTATAGCATGTTAAAGTCTAATTTAATCTTTAGAAACGGAAATTATTTCTAAAATTCACATGATTCTACCATAGTGAATCCCAGAGATCCAGTAAACTCATCCAATTAATGTAAGACCTAATTTAGTCATAACACATATCTTGACTCTAGAATCTATAATACTTGTCAAAATAAATCCTTATGAGGACCAATGGTGCATATTTGTGAATTATACCCTTTATTTTTGAAAATATTTTGTAATATCAATGTAGAAAATCAATTGGTGTGTTTTATAGATTAATAAAACTAACGTAAAAAGCATAAAAACTAACCTACTAAAAGAAAAAAAACTAATATATTGAAATAATATACATAAATTAGGAAAGACTAATCCTAAAAATCATGTAAATTATTATATAAAGTAGATCTAATTGAGAAATCAAGAAATCTACTTTAATCCTACATCTACAATCTCCTCTTTTAGTCATTATGAGGCATCTCTAATTGGAGCAGCCATGAAATAGTGCTTCAAGAAATTATCCATTGATTAAAAAGTTAAGGTCATTAACTTGAAGGTATTTTAATCAACATGCATTTTACCCTAAGATATATAATATCTAATATGGTCCAATCCATAAAGGAGTGAAATTATCATTTTGTCCTTTTTTCTCATGTGTTTTATCCCATAAAAGCATTAAGTTTGAGATCCTCAAGGCTTTGACATTTAATATTTTTTCAAACCATTTTTCACAATATCCTAACGTTTACTAAATTATTTTAGTGCTTCAATTCTTGTGTCCTCCATCTAGACTATGTCTAATAGTCTAGATTATATTCTTTCACCTTCTCCCATGTAATTTTACATGAATTGGTACATTGGTATCTTAAGAGTAATTTGAAAGACTGGTTGTTACCCATACCCTAGAAGAAAAGGTGAAGCCTTGAGGTATTGATTATTATTTCTTATATCTATCCATAGTGCATATTTTAATAAGAGATGTCATTCTCTTGGTTTACCTTGTTCTAATTTCTTAATGTCATCCATTATATTTTTATTATTAGAATCTGCTACTCCATTCCCTTTTGGATAATAGTTTAAAGAGAGATTGATTGTGATTTTATTATCATAATCCCATTTTATGAATTTAGAATATTGAAAATATGTACCATTATTATAATCTAAGGAAATAAGGAGAGATTTATCTCATTCTGGCTGTGGTCACCACACCCCTTTTATTGCATAAATCTCCTTATGATGTGGTTGATGTAGCCATTTTTCCATCAGTTAGTTGGTGACAACATATTCACCCAATAATTACTACACCAAGTGGACACCTATTATAGTAACAAATAATTCCATATAAATTTATGTCATCACATTTTTGGATGAAAATCTATTAAATAGGTTTGGCATTCTTATTTCCTTATATATATATATATATATATATATATATATATATATATATATATATATATATAATAATATAATATAAGCTAAAAATACACGCAGGGGTGAAATCATATCATCCATCTCTCTTTTTTCAGAGATGATGTTCACAAAATAGAGAAGAATTCCTGGGTAATTGTTGAAGGCATTTCTCTTCTTTCAGAAATGATGTTTAGAAAACTAGAGGAAGACTTCCTAGGTAGTAACAAAAACCACAAGAAACCCATGAAAGCACAAAGTCTTTCATTGTCTCTCCTACTAATTAGGATAAAGTAACATAGTAGGATTAAGCACAGCTTAAAGTCTGCACCTAAAACTACAATAGAGTAAAGGATTACGAATGATAAAGAGAGCTCAAAGTCTCTCTAGTATCTTTTACACAAAACACAGACTGAAGACAATTATGCTAGCACAAAGTCTCCCATAGTCAGCTTCAGGACATCTTCCATCTTATTTCCACTTGTTCTACTTGTTTGATTAAATGGATAAGTCTATATTTAGGAAATAGACATAATAACCATTTCCTAGATGACACAAGCTTATTCCAACACAAAGTTTGAAAGTTCGCTTTCTTTCTCATTCATTTAACAAAATATGATTAACAGTCTAAGCTCAAAGTCTCAAGAATTCATTTCAATTTGGGTAGAGCTTCACTTCTAATAACAAAGAGATCTCTCTTTACAATATGAGAGATTACAATATATAACATCACAAGAAAGACTTGGGTGCTTGTTTTCATGAAAACGGCCCATGTTGAATTAAATGCATTGAATATCTATGAAAGGGCCATGCTAGAATAGGTCATCAGCCTTGACTTTGGCATTTTGAATCATCTCAAATGTCTCCTCTTAAGCATGGGTTGTCTGGTCTTCTTTATGACGCTTACACGATTGTCCATTCACCTTTACTTAATGTAGAAAAATAGGCCATGCCTTTGAATGTTTGCTCTTTCTGATGTCCACCTGGTGGACTATTCCACCTATTAGAATAAATATTTTATAGATATTTATGGACTTTATATAGTTGTTCCCTCTTTCCTTACCACATTTTGTCTCTTCCTAGCGATCTGAACTCTTGGGGATATCTTCTTGCTTTATGCTAGCTCCTTCGACTCATTTTTGGGCTAGTCACTGAACTTGTTCTCAGGTCTTTTGAAAACCAACAGTTATTCCATCACCCTAAATTTGACATCCATGGGGCATCACCGATCACTTGAACCTCTTTAAACCTTGAACTCTTTTGGTTTAAAGGTTCAATGGTTCAAAGGTTCAATGGTTTAGCAATTGAATGTTTTGTAAAGGGATGCATTCGCTCTCTTTTTCTTCTTCGATTTAACCATTTATTTAAACCATTTGGTTGAAATTATTTCTAGAATCTTCCACTTCCTTCATTGACTCGAATCTTCCTTTCAAACTTTGAACTCTTTGAACCCTTTGAACTATTTTGGTTCAAGGTTCAACGGTTCATTCTTTTCTTCAAATCCTTTGAAGCTTCAAACTCTCTATATCCTTTCCTTTTCTAATTCCATCGAACTCTTTGAACTTGTTGAACCTTTGAACTCTTTTTGGTTCAAGGTTCAATTGTTTAATGATTTAATATTCACTCTTCGAATCCTTTTATTCTCTAAGTCCTTTGAATTTGTTGAACCCATTAAACCTTTGAACCTTTTGAAGTTTAAAGTTCAACAGTTCAACAATTCAATCTTAACTCTTTGAATCCTTCTTTTCTCTAAGTCCATTGAAGTCATTGAACCTTTGAACTCGTTGAACCTTTAAACCTTGTAGAGGCAAGGTTTAATGGTTCAATGGTTCAAAGTTGTTCATTCTAATTATTTGAAGCCCACTTTTAAGTCTTTTGATCAAACCTTTACATTAAACCATTATCAAAACACTAAGCAAAAGCCTTAAGTATTATGAACTTCCTTTGAAGAAAGCTCACCTATTGAACCTGTGACTTCCTTAACTAAAAAGGCTTGAATATTTGAAAAACTTAACTGCTCAGAATATTTTAAAAGAAAGAAAGAGACTATTTTGGCCTGTAGGACCAAAATGATCAGCATGTTGTCCACAAAAACAAGTGACAAATTTTGGGAACAGCAACTGGCTCCAATTGGGGAACTTCCATCGATTAAAAATTGAAGCAATTGAAGGGATTAGAATCTAGAATCTTAGTGCCTTCATCTATGCCATTGGGATATGGAGTCATGCTACCCAAAAATAAAGGCACCAAAAACAAATGGAACCAACAATAGATGAAAAACACAAAACAAAGAAAGACTATACATATATACAAATGGACTTATCTGATAATTTAAGGATTGAAGTGCTTCAAATTCTGCCCACTGTGAGGTAGAGTAAATGGCATTCCATCTTGATATTTTATCAAGAAACTATTTTCACCATTTAAATGATGAATGAAAAATGGGCCTCTCCAAAGGGAATCCAATTTTCCATGCATTCCTTTTGGTTCTCTCCTCTTGTCCCACAATAAGACTTAATCTCCAATCTAAAAATCATGGATCCTTGCTTTTTAGTCAAAGAGTCTCTTTACTAGACTTTGATGCGTAGCAATTCGGTCCACCACCATAGTTTGTTACTCATTTAGTTCAGTCAGGCACATGATCCTTTTGTCGATAGAACTTTCAAAAGTTGAATCTTCCACTACCTTTGCTAACTTTAACGTTGGTAATTCTAGGGTGATTGGTATCTCTGCATTGAGACCATATAGAAGTTAAAATGGGGATATAACAATTACCCTCTTGGGTGTAATTCTATTTGCCCATAAAGCATCAAGCAATGCTTTATGCCAAGTTCTCTAATTGTCATCTACCAACTTCCTGATAATGGTCACCAGGTTCTTGTTGCTTGATTCTACTTGACCATTTCCTTGCAGATAATAGTCAGAGAGTGGGAGAGAATAATCCAATAATAGTAGCAGAACTAGGTAATCTCATGAGAAGAGAAACAAGCTACATTATCTATTACAATCTTAGTTGGGACACCAAACCTGGAAATGATATTTTCCTTAAGGAAATTACACGCTACTTCTAAAGTAGCATGCTTGACTGGAATGGCTTCCACCCACTTGGTAAAGTAGTCTATAGCTGTAAGGACATAATCATGTCCAACTCTTGAGGATGGATTTACAAAACCAATGAAATCAATTCCCCATTATTGAAATGGCTCTTCTATCACCACAAGCTTGAGAGGTAACATAGCCAACTTGGGTTTGCCAATGAACTATTGACATAGCTCGCATATATGCACCTAAGTGTATGAATCTCAAAACATAGTAGACTAATAGTACATATCTCAAAAAATCTTATGGGTAGTCACAGTCATAGAAAAATGTCCTCCATAAGCCAAATTGTGGAAAGACTCTAAATGTTTGTTCTGCTGATCTTTATCCATGTAGCAAAGGAATACCCCATCAAGGTTTCTCTTATACAGACCATTTTCCCATAGGACAAAGTTGGTAGCTTTCAACTTAACAATCCTCTTTTCTTTACAAGATAGGTGAATAGGACACTCACCATAGGTAAGGAAATGATCAATATTCAAATAGCATTCATTCGTAGTGGTGATAAAAAGAACTATTGGCATGTCTTCAACTTCTATTTCTTTATGCCCTACTTATTTTAGTATGTTATCAACAATTAATTGGCAGAGACCCCTTCCCCATACAATCTTTATAGGTTTGATAATAGGTTAAACTCCTAGATTTTGGCAATCTAATTGCCCCTTTTAGTTCTAAACTCCTACTGAGTTAGTATGGACTTGATTGTTTTATCAGGTATCAAAATAATAGTGTGTGAGTTTAAGATGTAAAAATAGAAGTTCTTTACCACCTTTACCATAGGATAAGCATGCTTCTCCATGTTTGAATACTTTAGCTCATGAGCTTTGAGAGGACAACTCATAAAGGATATGGGAGATTCCACACCTTCTTTGTTCTATTAAACCAAGATGGTTGAAAGTGTATGTTCAGAAGCATAGCTATACATCATGAAGTCTTTGGTGTAATCAGGAAAAAATAGAATTGGTGCATGGGTGATAGCTTATTTGATGTCTTAAAATGCCAACTTGACTTCTTCAGTCCAGCTGAAAGTGGCTTTACCCTTCATCATATTGATAATGTGGAAAGTTTTCTCTATGAATTTAGGAATGAACCTTCATAGAAAATTCACCTTTCTAAATAAAGAGTAAATTGTAGTCTTACTTTCAAGAAAAGCAAGCTCTTGAATGTATTTAACCCTATTTAGGTCAATCTTTATGCCTTCTCAGGATACAGTGTGACCAAGAAGTCTACCTTTTGTAACCCCAAAAATCAATTTCTTGGGATTAAGAGAAATACCATTATGCCTACATCACTCTAGCACTTGTTGTAGATAATGCACATGATCAGGATAATGTTTAGAAAAGACTATCAAGTTATCTAAGTATACCATAATGAACTTCCCCATTTCATTTCTAAAATCGAGATCCATCACTCTTTGGAAAGTGGTGCCAGCATTGATCAAACCAAAAGGCATTTTGCGATATGCAAAAGTACCCCAAGGTGTTGTGAAAGTGGTCTTATGTTGGTCTGCTTCACCAAATTCCACTTGATTATATACTAAAAAATAATCTAGCATTGATAACATCTCAGTGCCAGTCACTATTTGTAGCAGCTGATCCATGATGGGTAGGGCATAGTTGTCTTTTAAAGATGACTGATTCAAATTTTTGAAATAAACACATAGGCAGATTTCTCCATTATTCTTTCTCACAAGAACTATGTTTGCAATCTAGGTGGAATGATGGATTGGGAAAATATTTCTTGCATTTAGCATTTTATGTATCTCAAATAAAATCATGCTTGATATTCTAGGGTTGTACTACCTTTGCTTCTGCTTATGAGGCAATGACCCAATCTTGAGAGGAATTTCATGCTAGATTTCTTTAGGTCTGAGAAATTTTAGATCATCATAAGAGTATGCCAAAACATCAATGTAATGGTGAAGCAGAGTGATAAATTTAATTTTTTCATCAGGGGTACAACAATTTCTAATGTTGACCATTTTTGGATTGTCTTCTATACTCAAATTTATTTGATTAAAATCTTTGGAGGATTTTGAATCCATTTGTTGTTCCTTGATAAACCTATCATGCTTGTCAAAAAGTTTCTCAAGAGAAACTAATCCTTTGGTAATTTTATTCCCTTTGAGCTGAAGGAACTCTTCATCAAATTTTGAATTTGTTTTAGGAGGAGATTCCCATGATGGAGATTTACTACCTTCAAATTAAACCTTCTCAAAGCTATCCATCTATTCCAAATAATTAATGATGTGGTTATCACCATTGAACACCTACCAATGGTTAGCATTATCAAGTACACTTGGTTGAAAGACCAACTCAATAGTGTACCTATCTTCTTTGAAATCTTAGTGAGGGACCAAGAGAGTTGTAGAGATGGCTAATGCATCTGCATGATTGTTGAATTCTCTAGGCATAACAAAAATACTAAAAGCATCAAAGCTTTCAATGTAGTCCCACACTAGATTGTGATAATGTCACAATCTCTCATTTTTAGTTTGATATAGGTTCCTCACTTGACAAACCACCAACTCAATATCTCTTTTTGCATGTAGGAGCTTAACACCTTTATCTTGAGCAGCTTTTAAATCGAACAGTAGTGATTCATATTCAACATTGTTATTAGTGTTGTTGAACTACAACTTATATGCATAGGGGAAAATATCTCCTTGAGGATATATTAAAACAACTCCATCTCTAGAATCGGTATAGGAATTGCTACCATCAAATTCTAGAATCCAAACATCATCAAAATTTGATATTCTTTCATATTTTTCTTCATCATGAAGGGAAAATCCTTTTTCATGTGTACTACACCCTACCAATTCTTCTGATGTCTCATCTAATTTTTTTGGATTGTCACTTATTAATCTTTCATCTACTAAAATAAGAATGTCTTTAGTAGACAAAAATTAATTACCCATGCCTAAAGACTCAAAGAGAATTTGAGCTTCAGGGGCTGATATTTGGGTGACAATGTACTTTGCTTCCTTCTCAAGAAGCAGCCTTTGCATGATGCCCTTGACATGAATCCTTGCCTTAGATAGGTTCATGCTCAATTCTCCACCAACATCCTACAAAAATTTTACCCAAGAAGAATGTCAAGGGAGGCTGGGACATCAACCACCAAGACTGTCATTCTAATTCTCTTATTTGGGAAGGCCACAAATACAAATTGGGCATCCTTGATTTATCTTAAAAGTGGAACTTGTTTGTTTTTCATGGAGAAATATCTCCCAAAGGTCTTATTCAGCATGAGACCAAGATATTCTACCACCTTGGTGAGCATGAAATTGTTAGAGGTTCCAGAATCTATAATGCAATTGTTCAGCTGTTGACCATTTATCAGCAGGGAGACATAAAGTAGTTATGTATTTCCAGGGGTAGCTAGAGGAGTAATCATAAGATTATTTCAGGAAAGTGAGTTCTTTGGGGGAATAAGAGTTACTTTTGAAATGTTTTGTCCTATAGGGATGGTTTTATTCTTGATACATTAAACTAACCTATCTAATTGCTCAGGGTTGGATTGCAAGAATTCAAACTCAAACATTTGAATTTTGGTCTTCTTAGCATGGTCAATTATATCAAATGACTAAAATTAATTCAAAATAGAGGAAGGTAGTCCATCAATTTGGTTTTTTCTGGGTGTAGGACTAGTCTATGAATTTGAAGTAGAAGGTGAAGGAATGTTTGAGGTACTTACTTTTTTAGTGATCACAGGGTCCTTTGATTGGAAAGGTAGTGAAGTTCCTCATTTATCAATTGAAATTGCTGGTCAATATTCTTCCCCTAATTTTGCTTTATCTTCTTGTTTATTTAAATAGTTTTGGAACCTATTAAATATAGCATATGATCCATCAAACTCTTCTCCTTTAGTTTTGGGTTCATCATGGTAATTTAGGAAACCAATGTTGGAGTCTCTAACTGATTCTTGTTGGTCTTCTACAAAGAGATCAGCATCATCTTCTTAGTTTAACTCAGGTTGGAAAAAAAATTATATTCATTTTCAAGATAACCAATTACTGAGTTAGCTAGTGATGCTTCAATGGCAAGCTTCCCTAGTGGGGGAGGAAGGTGATTTGGTTGCCCTTGATTTCTAGCAGCATTATCCTAATATGACTAGTTGGGAAATGTTCTCCTTGGTATATCTCAATAAGAAGGAGGAGCAAACATCCCTTGTGCCATTTTATTTTTTAGAGCTAACAATTCATTTTCTAGATTTTGTACCATAGGATCAGTGGTGCCTGTAGAAGAATATTTAGAAGATGAAGAAGATTTACTTTTTTTAGGATCTCTTCTTATCTTTCCTACCAAGATAAGATCATCTTCAACCTCGGTGGCCAAAATTTGAGCTATAGTAATATCTATGTGGCCAACCTACCTCAATAAGAAACTCACTTCAGGAAGTTGAGAATTGATGAAGAAGTATTTGAGATTCTCAAGTGTCAGTTAAGTAATTATGGGAATCCTATTCCTCAGATTGCCAAATTTAGCAATGAAGTCTCTCATGGGTTCATGAGTCTCCTTATTCATTTTTGTACGCTGGGCTAATAGGGCATGTGCATCTTCTATAGGTTTGAAACTAGCCTCAAATTTGGATTTGAGAGTGTTTTAATTAGTCACTATTTGTGCTTGCAGATGATAAAACTAGTCTATAGCAATGCCTTGCAATGTCTCCACAAATAGTCTGACTGTAATGTCTTCATATTCAACTCCTATTACACCACAGGCTATGGAAAATGCTACTATATGTTCATCAGTATGAACCTTCCCATCACCATAGAACTTGGGGAAATTTTTCCTTGAGCTATGGGGTAGCTCATGTAGAGGTGGGGTTAGATTCAGAGGACCAAAAGTATTACCCCAAGGGCCTTGAGCTACCATGATGTGGATGTTGAAGGGAGGGATAATAAATATCTGTGGGATATGTATAGATAAAGCTCTGGTAGTAGAGGAAAGAGAAGCTTTGCCTAGTATTGGGGACCTGATGTTTGTAGGAGGAAAACTCATGTTTTGCTGAAGGCGAGCTGGTGGAGGAAAAAGATAAAAATTACTTAGCTACACCAACTCAAATATAGGGTTAACAATACCTTGAGCACTCTAGCTTCACATATAGAGTGGATCTGCCAGAGTGTAAAATGAAAATGGAAAAGAACTTAAACTACTTCAATTTGAAGCTTGAGGCTTCAAGCTACTTGTTCTTCCCTAGTGGAGTTGCCAAAAATTGTTGGCATGAAGTTGTCTTGTTCTTTCCTACTTCACATCATTCCCAAGTGGAGTCACCAAAAACTCTTGGGTGAATATTTTGTGACCAGCTGACTGACAGTAAAATGGTTACATCAACCATAGCATAAGGAGATTTATGTGTCAAAATGGGTGTGGTGACCACAACCAGAATGAGATAAATCTCTCCTCTCAGCAAGAGGAGATTCCCTATAATATATATATGCTAAAAATACACATAGGGGTGAAATCATACCATCCATCTCTCTTTTTTTAGAGACGACGTTCACAAAATAGAGGAGAATTCTTGGGTAATTGTTGAAGGCATTTCTCTTTTAGAAATGATGTTTAGAAAAGCAGAGGAAGACTTCCTAGGTAGTAACAAAAACCACAAGAAACCCACAAAAGCACAAAGTCTTTTACTATCTCTCCCACTGATTAGGATAAAGTAACACAATAGGATTAAGCATAGCTCAAAGTTTGCACCTAAAACTATAATAGAGTAAAGGATTATGAAGGATAAAGAGAGCTCAAAGTTTCTCTAGTATCCTTTACACAAAACATAGACTGAAGACAATTATGGTAGAAAAAAGTCTCCCACAATCAACTTCAGGATATCTTCCAAATTATTTCCACTTATTTTGCTTATTTGATTAAATGGACAAGACTATATTTAGGAAACAAACATAAAAACAATTTCCTAGATGACACAAGCTTATTCCAACACAAAGTCTAAAAGGTTGCTTGCTTTCTCATTCATTTAACAAAATATGATTAACAGTCTGAGCTCAAAGTCTCAGGAATGCCTTTCAATTTCGGTAGAGATTTGCTTCTAATAATAGAGATATCTCTCTTACACAAAATGAGAGATTACAATATATAGCATCACAAGAAAGACTTGGGTGCTTATTTTCATGAAAATGGCCCATGCTAAATTGAATGCATTGAATATACGTGAAAGGGCCATATTAGAATAGGTCATTAGCCTTGACATTGGCATTCTAAATAATCTCAAATGTCTCCTCCTAAGCATGGGTTGTCTATTATTCTTTATGATGCTTACACGGCTGTCCATTCACCTTTACTTAATGTAGAAAAATAGGCCATGCCTTTGAATGTTTGCTCTTTCTGATGTCCACCTAGTGGAATGTTCCACCTACTGGAATAACTCTTTTACAAATATTTCTAGACTTTATATAGTCATTCCCTCTTTCCTTGCCATGTTTTGTCTCTTCCTAGTGATCTGAGCTCTCGGGGCTATCTTCTCTCTTTGTGTTGGCTCCTTCAGCTCCTTTTTTGGCTAGTCACTGAGCTTAATTTTAGGTCTTTTAAAAACCAATGATTATTCCATCACCCTAAATTTTACATCTATGGGAACATCACCAGTTGCTTAAACCTCTTTGAACCTTGAACCTTAAACTCTTTTGGTTCAAAGGTTCAATGGTTCAAAGGTTCAATGCTTTGATAATTGAATGTTTTGTAAAGGGCCACATTCGATCTATTTTTATTCTTCAATTTAACCATTTCTTTAAACCGTTTGGTTGAACTTTTTTCTAGAATCTTCCACTTCCTTCATTTACTCAAAGTTTCCATTTGAAATTTGAACTCTTTAAACCCTTTGAACCATTTTGGTTCAAGGTTCAAGGTTCAACAGTTCATTCTCTTTCTTCAAATCCTTTGAAGCTTCAAACTCTCTAGATCCTTTCCTTTTCTAAGTCTGTCAAACTCTTTGAACTTGTTAAACCTTTGAACCTTTGAAATATTTTTGGTTCAAGGTTCAATGGTTCAATGGTTCAATCTTTACTCTTTGAATCCTTTTATTCTCTATGTCCTTTGAACTTTTTGAACTCATTGAACCTTTGAACCTTTCAAAGTTCAAGGTTGAATGGTTCAATGGTTTAATCTTAACTCTTTGAATCCTTCTTTTCTCTAAGTTCACCGAAGTCATTGAACCTTTGAACTCATTGAACCTTTGAACCTTGCAGATGTGGGGTTCAATGGTTCAATGGTTTAAAGTGGTTCATTCTAATTTTTTGAATCCTACCGTTAAGTCTTTTAATTAAACCTTTGCATTGAACCATTCTCAAAACACTAAGGAAAAGACTTAAGTGTTTTGAAATTCCTTTAAAGAAAGCCTACCTATTAAACCTGTGACTTCCTTAGCTTAAAAGGCTTGAATATTTGAAAAACTTAACTACTTAGAACATTTTGAAAGAAAGAAAGAAAGAGACCATTTTGGCCTATAGGACCAAAATGATAGACATGTTGTCCACAAAAACAAGTGATGGATTTTGGGAACAACAGTAATTAATAGCTGTGAGGATAAAATTGTGTCCTAATGAAGATTTTGGGTTTATCACCCCAATAAAATCAAGGCCCCTTTGGGCAAAGAGAAATCCTTCAATAATGGTTAGTTATAAATTCATGGTAGCATTCACTTCTTTTTTTCCAAATACTTGAAAATCAAGACAAGTCCTAATGTGGTTATGTACATCCTTGAATATATTTTTTGATGGATGCTCATTGCCTATTTTATGATGTAGGTTATCTAGGATATTCATAACTTATTCCTTAGAAATGCATCTTAAATTGATGTATACATAATTATTTCTATATAAGACTCCCATCTTGATCATTTAATGTGTTTATTGTAGCATGAGTGTTCATTTATATTCATTGTTTATCTTGAGGTGGCATATACATGTGAGCAAGTAATTAATGATTTGAGTGTACCACTCACTACCAATTACCTAATTCTCATTAATTTATTCAATACTAATTTATGGATCAGTCTTGGTCATTAGTTAGATGATACCTTGGCCTCTTACCATATTGGTTGGCTTGATTTCAAGGTCAAATTCCTTAAGTTTGGACATCCATTTTACTCTTTTATCACCTAATTTATTTTGTCCAAGCATGATCTTGATAGTAATATTTGAAATAATGATATATGTTTTGTTTCATAGAATATAGTGCCTAAAACTTTTCACCATATTTATCAAGGCATAAATATGCCTGTCTATCATTGAGTATATCAAATTTACATCATTTAGATTGGTGCCAATAAAGGAAATGGTATGTTTATTATCATCCACCTTTTTTGTCAATATAATAGCTATAATATGTTTTGAAGTGAAAGAATAAAGATAAAAGTCCTTATTAAAGTCTGCATCAATCATAACTAAGGTCTAAGTAATAGTAATATTGATGTCTTGGAAATATCTCTGGGCTTCTATTGTCTATTCTATCTTATTATATTTCTTGATCATAATGTTTACTAGTTTAAAAAACTCTACAAATCTAGAAATTAATGTTTTCACGAAGTTAATATTACCAAATGACTTCAGTTCCTTCTTGTTGTTGGGAGGTGTCAACATTGATATGGCCTAAACCCAATATGGGTTAATAAACATCCCATATTTATTTATTACAGGGCTTAAAATCTTCCATTTAGTAACTATAAAGATTATTTTATTCAAATTAAGTGGCACTCTATACCTTCTACATCTAACAAACACCTTTTGGAGATGGTCTACATGATCGTCTATTTATTTATAGAATATAGTGATGTTATCCATATAAATGATGATTAAATTACCAACCAAACCTTAGAAAATGAAGTCCATGGCTCTCTATAAAATTGTTCCCACATTAATCAGGGCAAACAACATCTTCTTATATGCAAAATTTCCCCACTTTGTTGTGAAGGTAGTCTTCATATAATCCTCTACCTCTACCAATACTTAATTGTAACCATAGAATTCATTCAAGAAGGACATCAACTCTGATCTACTCACCATTTTAATTACCTCATCCAATGAAGGTAGGGGGCAATTGTCTTTCTCTAATGCTTTGTTTAGGTTCCTAAAATTGACACAGAGCTTGATTTTTCAACTTTTTTCTAACTAGCACAAAATTGGCTACCCAAATAAAATGCCTAATTAGGAAGAAAATTTGAGCCTCTATCATCTTTTGTACTTATATTTAAATTAAAGGTTAATTAATTACATTTATTATTCTCTATCTCTACCTAAAAGTATTATGATCTGGATTCAATGAGATATAGTGTGTAATGACTCTAGGGTCAAAGATTTCCAGGCCTTTGTATGCCTAGGCTATCACATATTTATATTATATAAGAAGTTATTTTATATTTTAGTTCTCAATTTAAGTACAAATTAGGCCTATATTCACCTACTGAGGGTGTTGGTTAGTTTCAAATTTTCTTTCACAAAAGATGGTTCAGTTTCTCTTGGTGGTTTTTTCTTCTGAGCTTGGGGGTATAGATAAAGCTTACACTAAAGAGACCATGCCCAGAGAGATGCAATTTTCATTTAATTTCAAAATTACATCTTCTCCTAAGGCCTCACCATGAATGGGTTTGACATATTTCTCATATATTATCTGAGCTTCAAAATCTCCAGAGTAGTTCATGAATTGCATGATCTATTGGTCATATTTAAACACATAGAAGTTTTTCACATTATCTAAGATATAGGGGAAAGGGAAAAAATCCAATAATAACATAGCTAAAGTTGATATAACATTATATATTTGGTTCTTCTCTCTAGGGATGGATTTGATATTGAATCCTTCAAAGGACTCAATCAATTCAAACACTCTAAGTTTAAAATTTTTTAGTAGGTGATACTACACTAATATTTGTTCCTAATCTGAATAACCACTAGTTCAAAATCACCAAAAATCTAAAGGTGGTTGACATTGTGCTTTAGTAAAAACTATAATTTGAGGATTAGAGATTCATAGTCTTCTCTATTGTTGGTGAAATAGATATAAAATATATAAGAATCTAGGTACCACTTACCATGAAGCTCCATAAGGTCTACGCCAACACCAATTTTTTTCAACTTAACTCTATCAAAATGGAGAGTCCATAATTGAGATGTACCTTAAAATTCTTGTTTAAGTATCTCTTGCTTGGTGGTGAACTTATAGACTCATGCATGTGAAGACACAAAGTCTAATTTATCATTAGTGGCAATGTAATTAGTAATCAGGTGTTTCATCTTCAGCTCTCTATCCACCTAAAACTGATCAGCTAATCTTTTATAGGGAAACCACATGTGTGAAAGTTGGTGGCCATATACCCATTTAGTTTTTTTAACCAATCCCAACTCACTAATAGAACATAAGCTTATTGAATTTTAGTGACCAAGATGTTCATGGTTTACTCTACATATGGTTTAGATGCCAACTAAATGCACACATTTCTTAATTATCCAACACATGGGACATAAGACTTATCCAATTATAGAACCACCCTCTTTGAGTTATCTAGATTCAAACTCAACTTATTGCACATAGTTTTTTGTATGACATTGGTCAAAGCACTAAAGTCAAGAAAATAATTATGAATATTCTTTTCAAACATTTATACAATTATAAAAAATGGTGGTACTATAGGTTTATATTTAAATACCACCACATTTGCATGCATAGATTTTGATTTTTCCAATATAGAGGATATCTTAGCTGGTGTTTTGATCAATAACTCCCTCTATTCATTTATATGATCTAGCTCATGTAGGGTGATGTTGAGCTTGATCCTCTTCATATTATCAACAATGTTTTTCCTAGGTCTACTTTGTGGTTCTATACTCTAAAACTTCTCATATCTCCTAGGGGATATGAATTATTGTTAGTCTAAAAATCTAAAAATTTAGTAGCATTATTTTTTAGATGTGTTGAAGTAGTGATGTGTTGCTTGCTCTTCAGATTGTAATTGTTCCTCTAGAATTATTTTAAAACATGGATATGTTATGTATTATACTCTAGTTCATTATCATCCTCTTCTAAAAATGAGAGATCACAGGTCTAAAAGACCATTATTGTACTCAGATTTCCCATGTCAGTAGGAGAAAGTTTTTTTTGATGTGTATAGCCTTCTTTCCTATCCATCTCCTTAAAAAAGGTATTGAAATATGTGTAGAACATGATGCATTCTAACTCACCATGTTGTGTTGTGTTATGAACTTCACACCAATTTGGAAGGATTGCTTCTATGATGTTGATATCTGGAATCCTATTAGGTGGATGTTATTATATGTTAATACAAGACCTATTTAAAGGTCTGTTATACCTCTAGAATTCAAATCTATGATTTGTATTCTCTCCTCTAGTGTCACACATACATTTTTAAATATTTAAAAGCTCATTTCTCAATTTAAAGACCATCTTCTATATTGATTCTAATTCTATTTTTTTGGAATAAAAAATGGTAACCTATGTTATAGTAGTATTGATTGGTATCAATGATTGATTCTAGTTTTTTTTGTCAGATCTAGGTAAAAAGTTATTTAAAAACACAAGATGTTTATTAGGTGGAGCCTAGGTTAAATGTAATTAGTTATAAAATTGGTTTTTATTTTGAACCATAATATTCTGATTTGAATTTAAAATTGGACTAAAATCCAAAAATTCAAGACTAATATTGAGTGGGGATGAATATTTTATATGAGGATTCAATTATTTATCTATGTTGATAGATTTGGAATAAGCCAAAGGAAATGTATCAATATAAATTACTCTACATATAAATATAATAATCATAGGCTATATAGAATTATTATATATCTCAAGTGATAATTCCCCATTAGTTTTTTAAGCAGTCTCAAGTCTACAATACATCTTATAGAATCTAGCATTGAAGGTTCAAATTGGCTCATTTGGATCTATCTTCATGATTTCAAAGTGTTGATAAATAACATTTGCACTGGTGAGCTAGCCAAATTATGCCAAAAAGGCATTTGGACATTATTACCAAGAGGTGATTGAACCTTTTGGGATATCAAGAAACTAGTCATAGGATGGATCTATAAATGTGAAGGGAAATAATTTGCATGCCACATCTTCATGGGTTACATTCAATATCCCTAAAGTAATTTTAAATGCCTTAATATATTCTTTGGCAATCCTTTCTCCCAAGGGAGAAAAGGAAGAAATATATTTCTATGGATTTTTAGGTAGATCATGGCCAACCCTAATGACATTGATGGTAGATCCAATTAGCTATGTTGGAGCTTGAGCTGTAATTAGGGGTTGAGCCATGGGGGGTAATCAGAGACAAAGTTGTATGCTTGGAGATACTGATTGATCCTAGTTTTGTATCCTAATTCTCATGTTAGACCTAGCTTTTCTATGGATTTCCAAAGGTATAAATAACAAGTTAGAGTTTGAGGTTGACCTTATTTATCTTTTATGTACTTTTACTGAAACTCAAATGATTTATTTCAAATAAAATAGAGATGGATGTTTATCCATCCTTATAGCATTAGATTAAATTATTATTTATTTGAATTTTATGCACAACACATAAATTTTTTATGAGATAGCCTTTAATGATTTAGGATCATTGAAAAGTATTCACTCCAAGGCATGAGTTTTTAGGTATTAGGTTTTGTCAACAACCTATTGGTGTAATAACAATGAGCGAAGTAGTTTTTCTACCATGGATGGGTTAGATATGGATGAATATAAATATACTTGAGATGGGTGGACTTATGTTGGTCCTAACCTAAGGTAGGTAGGACTTTAAAGAAACTCAAAAAGAGGGAAAGGTAGGGTAGAAAAAGAAACTTATGGACCACACTATATGAAACTTTTCAAGACTAACAATTGAACTAGATGTTGGACAAGGAATCAAAGATAAATATTTGATTTAGGATGATGTATAATACCAACGATAAAACATATTTATATTTTAGAGGGAACCAAAATACAAAAATTTTAAACACATAAAATCAAAGGTTGTGTTTGTAAGACTGTAATAACACATCTATAAGGGGGATTATGATTTATATTCAAAAGGCATTTAGATCAATAATATATCAATATGAATGGTTGCATATGAAAGAGATAAATTATACACAACTAAAATAATAATAATCTAAAATGATATAAATTCTTACATAATCCACAAGTTTTGGCGAAGAAATAAATTTTGCACATCAAGACTAAAGTTGAAGAACTAATCATAATTTCTTATTAATTTTAACAACCAAAATTTTCCTCCTTTTATGATTTGTAGGATACAAGTATAAATATTCTTGGGATGGGGAAGGCTTCATATCTTATGTGAAGTCCAAAAATAATAATATATTATAATATCATGCACAGTAAGCATGTAAAATCATGATTTCTCAAAATAGTATTCTTCATTTAAAATACAATATATACAATATAAATAAATTAGGAACTACCAGTCCTATCTAAAGTAGAACATGCAAATATATATGTATATTTGTAAAGGTGCTCATGTAGCACTGCTAAAAGAAGAAAACTATGACATATCCAAAGTATACATTGAACTCGGTGGGATTAGAGTTAAAAATAGTGTTCTATATAAAGTAGACATGGGAACTATAGGTAAACTTAAAGTATACACTAGTGTAGTTAAGGATGTGGTTATTGGAAGTGGCACATAGGCAAACCACATTATAGTATGCACTAGTGTATACTTGGGAAGTTGAGTACTCTAAGGTGGCCAGGTAATAACACATATTATTTAAGTCACTTGATTGGTCATTTTCATCTATAGGTAAAGTGCATGATTCACCTAAATTTTGACATCTATAATCTCAAAATCAAGCATAAGCCTTTTAAACAAATGAGGAAGTTTGTATATTAGTTTTTTTATTTATGCCCAATGTAGTTCTAACCTCTAAATATAGTTCCTCAATATTTATAATTTTTCCCTCACAAAATTGACCAGTTGCATGATTTCATCACTAGTTCTATAGATAGTACCTTCAATCTCTATTCTAAAATTATCTAATGTTACTTGCAAAATATTCTCAAAAATGGGCCTAGGCACTACTTTCCCCTATGGAGTGCTTAATTAAATGAATCTTAAGTTAGTCAAGATAGAGATAGCTTCCCTATCTTGATTTGTAAATTATTAGACTAAAGAAAGCATCTTTTGATGTCATTCAAGTACACTATTCTTTTTTATAGTAATATAATTTTGTGTTGAATTAGCTTCAAATGTTGTTATAAAATTAAGGTAGACGTAAGCCTTATTTCTTTTTGTTTGGATTATAAAATGTATTTTACCAATAATATATTTTATTTTTTTAAACAATTGAATAATGTCTCTACTTGGGTTGGGAGGTGTCCTTTATAGCCCTTATTGAACCAATAGTGTCAGAATTTATTAGCTATCCCCTAAAAATTATCCACTATCTCTTTATGGTCCTAAATAGTACTTACCTCTAGTTTCCTCTTTATAGGCTAATCAAAAAATTTGAACATCTTTTTCATGACTTCCCCATAAACATATATAAAAGTATAGGTTTCCTCCATATATATGTCTAGGTCTGATGGATTTATTTTTCCTTTATTTTTTAAAAATTGATTAGTCTTCTCTTTGTTACAGCTTAACTTATTACCCTTTATCAATCAAAATTTTCCTCTTCACCTTTCTCAAGGTATCTATTTGCCTATCAAAATGGAACTTTACTATGGGATGCTTAGTTATCACCAAATCTTGTCTCCCTACTTCTTATTGTAACTATTGGATTCATGAAGAAATGTACAGTGTAACTTGTTGATATTTTTGATCTATTTATGCTATATATTTTGATGATGGGAAGTGTCTTGGATGTAGAATAACCTTTGGGGAGGATTCACATATTTCATGAAAAGGAGGAATAACCTTCTTCTATCTAGTAACCTAACTCTGGACACATGTTTTAATGAGATATTTAGCCTTTGATTTTTGTTTGGTGGATTGAGATGGTAGGTGTGTATACCTATGGTGATCGACCAAGTATTATCTCTAATTTTGTTGTCATCCTTGGAGTAGTGGTTAGGGTCATAAAAATTAATGTGGACACTAGGTTTTAAAAATATGCTTCTTAGCTTGGTGAAGGGGGCTATGAAATGGTTCCACTAAATAATTTGTAGGTTATAGGGGTGATTAATAAGTTTTATAGATAGTAATTAATATAATTAGATGCATCCCTAATAGTTATAATAGTGGTGGTAGGGCCCATAGTAGTAGGTTGGGCTATGATATGCAAAATTGGCATTAAAGCTACTTGGGGCTATTTTGTTTGGCTTAAATAATAAAAATAATATATATAATTCACTACATAAATAATAGTTGATATAACTAATAACTTTTCTAAGGAATGTTTATTAGGAGGAATTACAACAAATGGAGAAATTATTGGGGTATGGATTGTTTTAGGTGGCATTATAATGATCTACGATGGAGAGCTCAAAGTGTAGTCGTGTCTATCCCTTTGCTATGATGTGTAACTTTGATTATACCTCTCGTTTTTCAACCCAATTCTCTATCTAAAAATAATTTAGTAACTCCTTGAATTACCATTTCCTTGGTTGACTTCATCTGATTACAATATTTATGTCTCTCCTAACTAGGTGCTTCCCTTAGTCATCCATTCATCATATTCCTCTATCTAAGTGGTCTCATCAAAGGATTGTGTCTCTTTTGTTTCAATTTTTAGGCCCACTCTTATTCATCACTCCATATTTTATCTTCCTCATCAATATCATACATATGCATAGTGTTTGACTCCAAATCACCATTTACTCTCATTTTCATTTCCTTAGGATAAATTACATGCTTCTCCTCTACTTCCACATTTTGAGGTGAAGTGGGAGGGGTATTAGTCTTCATTATGTATACCATTATTTTTTATACAACAATATAGGCTATCCTAGTCAAACTTTGAATGGGAGATGGAGGGACTGTAGTGGTACTAGATAGTGAGTGAGATGGAGGAGTGGTAACCACTCAAGGAGTGAGAGGTGGTGGAGATGGAAATCTAGTGAATAGGAGAATAACTAATGGTAGTGTAAGTGTCATGATAGGTGATGATGAATTTTGATGCCTAAGGGAATATGGAATTACTCTTGGTGGATATAAAGGAAGAGAAGAAACATGTACTTAAGATAGAAAATAAGGAAGAATTACTTGTTGTGTAATTGTTAATGGGGTCAAAGGAAACATGGTGAAGAGTCTAGGTGATGTGGGGTGACTTGTAGGTCTATGTTCCTTAGTTTTGAATTAAGGATCCACCCTAATGTACCATGGGGAAGCAATAGAATATATTTATGGGTGATCTTGGAGGTTTTACAATTCATTCTTCAATATAAACTTCCCATATGGGCCAACTTCTTCCTATGTTTCTTCTTATGCCTAAGGAGGGGATCCATGAATAGGGTTGGAAACCCATTCATAATTCTCAATCATATTGGCATGCTCTCTAGAGATATTAGGATCATAAGTTATCTTTTATGCCACAATCATAGACATGTTAGTCCTATGAATACTTATATCCACTTCAAAATCATCTTCAACAATCATAAATATGTTGTCATGGCCATAATGTTGGTGCCCATAATTGATCCTTACTTTTCTTTTATATTTTTTGAGGTGTCTTAAGAAATTCCTTATATAGTCTTAATGTCTAAAATATGAAAATGTAAACCAATATTCACCATAATATTTCCCAAAAATTATAGGTGTTGCCACCTTATGTACTACATCCTTCCAATACTAAGAGGGGTTAGATGGAGAGATGCTTACTTAGATTTCCTTAGGTCAATAGTCATGTTGTATACTAGTTGGGAAGTATTATATTGCTCATATATATTATTTGGAGCTATCGTTGGTAGTTATAAAGGGTGTTACTTTATTATTTTAATCATAATTATTGTGCACTTAGGGTTGAACTAGTAATCATCCATATTTATAATAATTATCTTAATAGGATTAGAGAGCCTAGGAATGTTATTCCAATATATTTTTTGATACATCTTGGGATATAAATTCTTATTTAGCATTTTCACATTCTTCCTAAATATGTGTGTATGAATAACATTGAACTCATCACATATCATATTTTTTGGGTAATCAAAGGATGGTTCCTAGGTCTAGTCATAGTATGACTACACAATTACAATCACCACATCCATTACATAGGACATCATGTAGAAGTTCCCATCTAGGGAACTTTTAGGATTTGTGAGTTTAAAAATAAAATTGGAGTTGATGATCTTTCTTAAGTAAATGAATTTGTTGGAAGTTTAAATGATGTACAACAAAGGAACCATAATTCATTATCATAAGTGATGGTTGAAAAAAATATTGTGTTTAATAGAGACATGGAGATTCTCACCCATGGTTTGAAGACCAAAATGGGTATAGCTGAAGTATGCCCTAAACAATAAATTTCCTTGGGTTGCAATCCCATTCTTATAACTTGTTACTAAGATTATTTTTTAGAATCCATTAGTTCATCATGTCTCATTTGTATGACATGTATGGAAGGAGACTGTAATGCCTCTCAAATGCATTTCCATTCATATATGTAATTGGCTTTTTTATAAGATTAAAGTGAAACAGTTTCTAAGTAACTTTTACATTTGGGAATAAATCAAGCAGTAGTTCAATGTTGGGCATTACCTATGGTTTAACTGTTACATTGTGAATACTAACAAATTTTATTAATAACAAGTCATCCCTATATCATTGTGTTAAAATTGAAAGTTGATCCTATGATGTGTAAGGTTTAACTACCTTGACAACATCCCAAATGGTAGAGTAGTATTTTAACTCATGGTTTAGATCTATCAAATCAAGTTTTAGATATGTGTGCTTAGTTGATGTTGAAATTGAATATGTAGAGGTAATTAGGATGTGATATAAGGAAGCCATTAATGTTGTCTAATAATTATTTTCTTTGTGAAAATATTTTAAATTCTTGGTTGTAATGTATTTCTCAATTCATTGTATGCACTTGAGATCATAACTCACAATACTATTAATAGCTTAGATGTAATGTAATTAGACTAGGAATGAAAATTTTAAATATATTGATTTAATTTAATTGGATTTCAGAATTAAATTAATTAATTATTTAATTTGTGTGAATTAACTAAAATAACATCATTCATTCTTTTATCTATTTATTAGTTGCATTTTAATTTCATAATATTGACTTCCACAATGCTTATTTCATGTGGCTTCTTCTACCTTCTTCCAGATGCTTAGTCATATTAGTATTATAGATGTCTCTTTTTCAATGTCTATCTTATTTTTGATGTCTTCATTACTTACTTACTTGGCTATGGAGGACATGCATCTATGTGTCATTATTCTATTCCTAGCCAAGTTTTATGTTGGTGAACTTTGTTTATTTTGCCACATGCTAGTGGTATGATGACATGAGGATGAATATCACTACTCTAATTTATTGGTATTGTCTACATAAAGTTCCATGTTGAATTCACCTCTAAGATACTAGTATGTTGACATGTGGGTGAATCTCACTAGTATATTTACTTGAAATTGTCCATACAAAGGTCCATGCTAACATCACCTCCTAGTTAGTGGGATGGTGACACATGGAAAGATTCTAATGGTCCACTTATGATATATTGTCCATAAAAGAGACTGTGTTGATGTCACCACCAAACAACTTGTGTTTTTCCTGTAGGCTCCAAGTAAGTAAATTGGTTTTGCATGGTTAGAGTAAATGAGCTCAAAGTGCGACTAGAAGACACTTAATCATAAAATAACCTACTTAATTCATAATAAAGACAAGGATTTATTAAAGGAAAAATATTTTAGCTTAGTTAGTTATTAGATCTAAGATTGAACCTCTACATCAACATTGAGTTAAATGAAATTAAAGGTGAAAAGTAAAAATGTTAGCATGGCTTATACACAACATTGATTCCTACATAACTTTGAGAAATTATGAAAACATTGAAGTAAATATTATTTGATTAAATCAAGAAAATAATAGAGATAAACAAAGGCAAACATATTTATTATAGCATCATATTAATTTTACTTGATTTTTTGCTTTCACACTCTTATATCATAGAGATGACCCTAAATAATAATATTTGATTAAAAATAGGTCCCTATTTTATTTTTTTAATTTAAATGGGGTGTGTGTTAGGGCACAAAAATTATGACTTATGTTTAAGTTAATAAATTTAACAAAAGTGGTTATTAAACTAAAATTAAACAAACTAAAATATTAAAAAAAATTACATTAATTAACTTTTAAAATTATTGGGGATGATTTAATTAAATGGTAAAACATAACATGTCTAACATGTGGGGACCTAACTTAGTATACAAACATCTTATTTAATCATTCAACACAAGTTGGCATGTATTTAAACTAAATCATTCAAATATATTAATGCGATTAATTTTTAATTTGTCCAACTACTCTTGGGTTCTACCTAAGTCCATAAAGGATCTGATCTATCAATGGGAGGCACCTTTGGATTATCTACCTCTAAAATTTTGGTGGAATCTTGTTCTTCCTCATATTTTTTGGGAATCTAGATTTCAAGAAATTTGTTCCTTTTTCATAATTTGAACCGTAGTCATTCTTCAACTTTGAAGAAAATTATGTCTTTCATCAAATAGAATTGGTTAACCTATGCCTCATCCTATGATGATCCACTTTCCCCCCAATTTTCTTAGATTATTCACTTATTAAACCTTGAAATCCTTACACATTCTCACAAGAAAAGTGTAGATAGATCAAATATCAAGTGGATTTGCCCTCAAACTCAATGGTACAAAGTAAATTTTGATGGGGAAACTGAATGGAAACCTAGACCTATAAGAGCTAGAGGTGTTATCTAATATTCTAATAGGAACCTCATGGTAGCCTATGCAGGACCTCCAAGGATCCAAAAAAATCATATGGTGAAAGCTAAGGTTACTTGTTGGGGCATAGAACTTACATATAAGTTTGGTTTGGAGAATTTGTAGGTGGAGGGAGGCTCATTAAACATCATCAAATGTCTAAAAGGTTCCTCCCAATCTTTCTAGAATATAAATGGTATAAAAAAAGATGCTAACAATCTTCTTACTTTCTTTGAGGGGGTGTCCATTGATCATGTTTATAAATAAGGTAATAAAATCATAGATAAAATGGAAAATTTAGGGGTATTTAGTGGATCCCTCACCCATTGGCAAGGTGATGTGGAATTTCCTATTGATGTCATCCCCATCATTTATCTCAATAAGGGACAATATAATGTGTGATTTAATGGGTTTCATTATTATTAAAGATATTTAAAAAAAGAGGAGGATATCGTACACATGTAAGGATATAATATCTCGCCCACACCTTAAGATATCACATATATGGATTTATTTCACATTAAGCTCTAATAATTTAAATGGCATCACTTTCAACATCATTCTATATTTTATTAAAAGGGGCCCCACTTATGAAATTACAATAGAAGTAAACAACCAAGGATTGGAGGTGACTGTGACTGAGTAGAGTCAATATCCTATGTAAAAGTGAAGGAAGATGCCTATGTTTAGAAAAAAATTGTTAAGGGTGGGCATGCTAGTCACATGGAGAGACTAGTAGGCCATGTCATGGCACTATCCATAGATTTCACTCATGGCTAGAATGATAGGGAGGTTCTAATGTGCAGTTTGAAGCTCATGGTCACAAAATAAGTAATAGGTGACATCATAGGTATGGCTTATTGAGGTGTGAAAGCATTTAAATGCAAAACTATAAAGGATTAATTATTTAACATTTTCTATAGTAATGAGAAAAAAATCCCAAATCATTGAACTAAAAAGGGTTTCTAAGGGTGGACCTTCCTAGGAAGAGTCTAGATGTGTGCCTCCAAATAATGAGGTACATCACCCTTGATGGGAAGCATATTGTGATCTTATCTCACCATTTTCTACTCCTCAACCACTTCAAGGGATACCCAGTTAGTATACCCTTGTCTATTCTTAAATCCTTGGAATTATTTATCAATAATTTTTGATGTAACCCCTCAACTGATATAATATAATAGGGGCTTATATTTCTCTTGGTCAAAGGGGGGAAGCTATTTAAACCAATTTTGTAATGGAGGTCATTCACATTACTAGTGAGTAGGAGGAATATGATAGGGATGATGATTTTTTCTCAGAGCCTAAATTAAAACATATAGGGGGACATAGTGAATACTTTGGAGTAGATAATATTCATAGAGACTTTCATCTTAGTGGAAGCTAAAAGGGGTCCGCAGAATTTGTGTTACCCATCACTAGTATGGGTCAAACCTCTTTCAATTTCAAACTACAAATAAAGGTAGTAATTTATAAGCTTCTGAGTATGGAAATCTTCAATGAGTTCTAGAAGATAAAAAGTTTATTTGTCCTTAGATATTTCTCCTTGGGTAAGTATGAATTTTATTAGGATACGAAAGAATATGTAGTTGTCCCTAGGGTGCAAAAACTAGCTACATCGATGGAGGAGATGAAGCCAAGTTAGATATTGAATAGGGGAAGCAGGATTTTAAGTCTACAGGGCTAAAGAAAAAGAGGCCCATCATGGAATCTATGTAGGGAATAGATAATCATGTCATAGTTAGGGAAATTAAATTATAGAACATGGGGACAAACAAAATTATCCTATATTCAGAGTCTAATGAATCAGAGTAGCTTTCATATAGTGTCTAAGTTTTCTCTTATCTTTTTACTGGTGTTTTGGCATCTTTTTGTCTAAAGTCAATGGTTTTGGTGGGTTTTTAGGTTTTGTATCTTTTTATCTTATTTTTCCTTTATATCTTTTAGTATCTTGTAAGGGAATATGACCCCAAACCCATCTCTTAACCTATCTAATAAAAAAAAATTCAAATTATAGGACCAATAAAATTGCTCAAATTTATCTAATTCAAGTATGATTTGAAATAAATTATGACAACTGATATGTTGAATATATATTTGGTTCTTATTAAATATCAATAAACATAAAAATTTCACCTCAAATTGTATCTTAAATATTATAATTAATATATTAAAAAAATATCTTTATTTTTATATATAAAACAACACAGAATGGGTTTTATCATAAGCAATATTTGAAATCTATCAAAAATAAGAGAAGAATATCAATTCTAAATGAAACTTCTCTGATAAACCTCAAATATTATTATCCACACAAGTTTTTTTATGAATCTGAGTTACCATGAAGTTGACAAATTCATAATTATTGTTTATAAATCAAAGAATTAAGGAGTGAAAATTTTTAACCAACAAGAAACTAAGCTTGATTAAACAAAAGATAAAAGATTATAAATTAATTATATGATTACTTATTAATATATTAATATTTTAACTATTTAGGACTTACTAGATGTAAATCCTAGGTTTTTAGAGGGATGATTATAGTAATAACTTGAGATAAATACAATAAATAGTTAATTTGATAGTTTTTTCCCAAAATAGTAAAGATGGTGAGAAAGTGTAATTATCTAGAGATAAAAGGTGTTTCTATAGGTTAAGATGTTGGAACAAGCTTGAAGGTCAATCACGCATTTTTTTTTCTAGAACTATAGTTGAAAATAGGGTTTGGATAATAGTATAATTATGAGGATAGTAGTGTCAATGGTGATAGTGTCCAATTAGGTCACTAGTGTCCTATAGAAAAGCTAGCTAAAATTTATAGAGATGTTATGGGAAGTATTTAAATACCTATAGGTGATCAGGTGAATTATATAATCTTATCAATGCCATTATTTTCTTGGATTTATTTCAAACCCTAAGGAACACTTACATGAATTTTTTTGGGATCAAATGCAAAATAAAGGGAAAAACTAGGTCATGGGATATTAAGATCATGTGGGATGGAAACCTTGTTGGCTTGGTCACGACCTATATTAACCCAATGCTAGGGGTCTCTTATTAAATGTAGTTATCCCTTAGGTAATGTATATAATAAACATAGATGATATATGAGAATGAAGTTCACTTAGGACCTTATTTGATCAAACATGCAAGTCTAGATGTGATAACTAAGTAATATGTAGTGTGTTGAGCTATATAATTGATTGATTTTATGTAATTATGTGATAAGATAGTAATTGCTAGATGAAAAATTCACTGTGAGGCTTTTTATATAGAAAGAACTTTTATTTGAATGTAAGAAATATTATAACCAAATTTTTCACCCTTAGAGAAGATTGTTTATACCTCTCCAAATTTGGTTAAACATGGGATTACCCCTAGATGTATGGGTTGTCTATAATAGGGGTAAACCTCTAGATTTGAAGGGATATATCCCTTGATATATATTTTAGGATCACATACTACATAAGAATAATCACTATTGGGGGTGAAAAGGGAATAAGGAAACATAAAAGCAACCTACACTAATGGAGGTGATAGACCAAAAATATCTCCAAAGAAATACTTACATTTGCACTAAGAAGGCATATTGCTAAAACTAATCTCAACTCAAAAGGTTTTTATAGCATAAGTATTTCTACATGGAGGTAGATTGTTATGCATTTCAAAAGGTGGGTAACTAGGAGGTCTAGTATTAGAAATTGCTAATCTCCTTCACACTTCAAAATAAAACTAATAAACATATACACTTCATAAGACTTGTTAGAAGAAATGATACCCACATGATGCATACAAGAGCAAAATGGAAGAAAAGAGAAAACATTCATCACATCTCATCTAAATGGACTACTTTACATACTTATGCAAGAATTATAGATATTAAAACATCTTTAAAAAAATTTATTTAGAGGAAGAACAAGACATCAAACTAGTAAGGATTTTCCATACCAATTGTGGATTTTTTACAATGACAAATTGGCTTCAATATATAAAGCATAAGAGAGGACAGAGAAATAATGATTTTGAAGAGTCACCATACCAAGTGTCAAGTCTTAGAAACAAGTTACAATGCAAGAAGAGGAGTTATAAAATAGGTCATGAAGCTTATTTAAACAAGTGTCAATCACAAACATGATATATCCTTGAAGTTGGTGTATGGACACTTCATTATCTATCTTGAAATTGATCCTTTTGATTAGGAGTTCACTAACTACCCAAAACTATCTTAAAGGTCATTGTCACATATCATTGACTTAGGAATGTGGAAACATGATTTTTAAAGTCATTATACACCCCTCAATTGATGAAATTCTCTTTTCCAATTGTCACTCACTTTATTGAAGTCACTCACTAGCCTTTTAGGCCTAAATTCTAAAAATTATCATTAGGATGACTTACATATGTTTAAGACAATTAATTGTAGGGATGTGAGACAAATCATCAGATCCCTTTTGTCTTCTTATTATATCACATAGGCCTCAAGAAGATACAAAACAACACTTTTCATCTTCAACTTAGGTAGTTACCTTATTTTTTATTGTTCTTCCCAAGACTACCTATAATAACCAATTTAGTAGAGGGACTTTTCATGCATTAATAATGTGATAATGAGGTATGAAGATTCATAATACATCTTGATACACCTTCCACAATGGATTTCACATATCAATGCCTTCTTCACCTCTAATTTAACATAATTCTTGTAGAAAACATAAAATTTTCCTCATCCATACAAGTGATAGTATAAAATGACTGAATTTCAATGATCCTAAGAGAGTGCCAAGTAGGTCCCAATCACTTTACAGGTAAATTGACCCATTATGGATACATTTCTCATTAGGTTATTATGAGGTTTTTAGGATTTTTTTAGGTCATTTAGGTTGTTAATGATATTAATAAAGGTTAATCCCTTAACCATAAAATAAATTCTACTTATTTTAAGTACAAAACCCCGCTTAACTATATCTAATTTATTTAGACATCATGCAATATTTTGATATAGATATGAGTGAAATAAAATTCTTCTCATGTTCTTACTATGCATTCTAGACACACTTGAGAGAAAATTAGGTAAAAATGACCAATTATGAGTTATTATATGCAAACCAATAATTTTAATTAATCCTCCACTCTCCCATAAAATATCTCAAATTTATTAAGAATGTCATATGGCCCTATGAATGAAATTATAAATCTTAAGGGTTAATGCCTAGTTATAGGGCTAATAGGCATAAAGTATGTTTTTGAGCATGTGACCACCTATGAGTGTTCCTAATGGCTAGAGATTTATCTCATCACTTTTTCATCTCCAAATCAATCTTAGACATCATCCTAAAGTCATTCAAGGCTCCATCATTCATATTTTGACCATCCTTGTATTAGGTCTGCAAGTTGTGTTGTTCATGGAGTCCCTCTAGTCTAAGATAGAATAGTGGAAACTTACCCTATTATTATGACCTAAATGAGACCATGAAGGTCTATTAAAAATATTTATGATGCTTTAAACCAATTTTAAATCCATACCCATGCTTTTAGACCCCTCAACATCACATGTTCTCAAAACTAGCTTATAGGACTTTGACTGAGTGTAGGAGTTTAGTTGGTTGAGTAAGAGGTTAAAAAACCTAGTTTAGTTCAATATTTGTTTGTTTATTTCCCTCTAAAAATATCATGATGTTTTTTTATTATGACTTTGAGAGTGATTTCTACATGGTCATCCACCCTACACCTCTAACTACCAACTAAGTTTGCACTTTTCATTAGTTTAGACTGGTGTGTATATGAGTCAAACTATAGGTGGAAATTATGGGAATCAAGGGATTTATATAGGTGATGATGAGTGTTTGAGAATTTTTTTTCACACTTTTGGATTCCTCTGAAGTCACTAGGACCATTTCACACTTACATAGACTCATTCTTACCTTCACATGCTATCATCTCTCTATCACCAATGTACTAGGTGTTAGTTGTATTAATCCAAGTTAGTTTTGGCTCATTTCCACTATATTTCTTTTAATTTTTTAATTTAAAACTTGATTGAGCTAAAACCTCACTCAATTATCATCGTCTCTTGATATAAAAACCTTCTCTTATGCTAAGATAGGACATTTCCATCTAGACTAAAATAAATAAGCCATTAGGCTTACACAGACCTCATAAATTTATAACATGAGATGATATTATATAGGGTGGGATCCTTTTTTAGATAAATTAAGGTAAAACCTCACATTAAGCATCTTTTCTCAACTTTGCACTTGTAGTTATTGCTTGAAATGGTCTTGATTGAATAAGGTATTAAATTGATTCTGCAACTAGCCTCTAACCTATATTCAATGGCTTAGTCCTATTTTTATCATCTTGAGAACCTTCTCAAAACATTGAAACTCCAAACTTCATCAATACTCTATCTCAATACTCCTACATAGTCCTATAGGTGACTGCCTAGTTGCACGTGATTTCATGATTCAACTTCACTTAGTTTCAAAGGCTTTGAGATATCCATTGGTCCATTTAATTATACTTAGAAAATCACAATTATTTTAGATTTTTAAAACAAGTTCACTAACTTTGATCTGAAGCTACTCATAAGAGGACAAGTTTTGTAACTATGGAAAAACTATTCTACAAACTTCATTGATGTTCACTCCTATCAAAAGAGAGTGATCCTTCATATCCCTTCATATCCAAACATTCCAAACCAGTTTAATTCAACATGGAAAGGATGAAAATGATCTTAAAGTCTACATACACAACTTGATTCACATAGACCAATGCAATCAGAAGAGAAAGACCAAGATGTTAGTGTAGCATAGGTAGTTTGGGCGTGTTAACAATCTTTTTAATTGTTCATACTATACAAAACACTAATATTGAATCCATGAAACATAAATTTAATTAAAAATGGACACCTAATATCCACTAACTTCATTTAATTAAAATATTCTTACCATGTATGTATTAACTAAAAACTATTGACCTTTCTTGACTAGTCCAAGGGAATGATAGGAGAGATAAACCAATTTTTGGAAATTTTAGATTTATTAAAGCCACTTGAGCCTATAAATTACCTATGTGGACCTAAAGTAACTTTAAATCATCATTTACACATGCCAAATTATTTATCCTAGTTTGTACATAACCTAAAACTACCTTTTTTAAAGGTGATCTTGTTTTAACATTAAACCTATAACTTTTTAGTTTGAAAAAAATTATCTAAAATTCCCTAACATGAAGTACATTATATTTATTCTTGACACATTTTTATATTTTTTAAAATCATAAATTTCTTATCATGACCCAAAATGTGGTATAAAAGGTTATTGAGACAACTGACAAAAGTGATAAGGATTAAAACATATTTTATCACCCTCAAACTATGACTAGACATGATCTCGAACCATGGTGAACATTTAAAACCAATAAGGACACTATGAAAAGTTTTAAAATTAGAGGGGTTGACATAATTTGACCTAGGGTGAAATTTGGTCAACATTTTTTTATTTCTAGGGGGTATCATGCCTATTATGCTAAGGACCAATTACCTTCTCCTATCCTTGGGAAATAGAGTCACCCATATACTACAATTTAAATTTAAATTACTATAAAAATACTAAAAATTCATACCAAACATAATAATAAGCACACACTTGTCCTCTCTAATCACTTAGGGAAAATAAAATAAGCACATAAGCAATCTAGACTATATACAAACTAACCTAAAACAAACTTATCTTCCTAGATCAAAGGGGAAAATTACACCATCCATTGATCCATTAGATTAATGAGTGCATGAATCATGTTTCCTTTTGAGCTTAGGTTTTGATTTTCTAAAATCCTTCATGCTTTCCAATATTCTTGGCATGACTTCAAGTGAGGTAATGACATCTACAAACATGTCACCTATGAAGGTAAACTCTTCTTGCACATTAGCATCCCTCTTCTCATGGTACACTTTAGCTACAACTTGACCAAATGATACTTCATAAAAGCATGGTTCATTATCCTTAATGGAATATTTAATGACACAAAAATTCTTATTAGTTACAATCTCATCAAGTTCCTTAAGGAACCTTTCATAGTCAATCCAATATTCATCATTCTCTCCCATGAGGACATCTTATTCTATATCCTTGTGCACTTGAATTTAAACCTTAAAATTTTCTTCAAGATCATGAATAATTTCAATATGTTGTTGCCAATCATATTTACCATATTTATCCTTAAGAACTACAACCTCTTCAAACTCATTTTATTAACTATGTTCATGAATCTCAACAAACTTAGCCATTGTGACGCTCTTCCTCAAAGCTTCCTCTTCAATGCGTTGATCAAGATATTTTTGAACATATACAACATGATCTTGATCATCTTTTCTTCATTCAATAATATGTGTGTATGCTTATATTCACCAAGGGAAGTCCCTATAGTGAACTCGTATTCTTAGACACTTGTGTTATCTTCTTGATCAACTATAAATTTAGCTTGATCTTCTTCACTAATCTCCCATAGGATGGATTCTCCTTTAATAAGGGAAGAGGGGGGAGGGTCATGACTAGGTTCATGGGTTAGAGAGAGAGGGTACAAGGTGTGGTAGATGGATCATGAATGATATGAGAGTGGTGATAAAACTCCTTCAATTTTGGGATTTATAAATGGGAGACTCTTGAAAGAATTCTTCAAGAGAGACAAGGTTCAACTTTGTTACAAACATTTCATTTTCTTCAACAAACAGCTCACCTTTCTCATATCCTTCTTGAGGATCTTCTACAACTTTAACTTTATCTTTAACCTTCTCAACTAAGGCCACTTTTTCATTTTGAAAATATTATTAGATAGACCTCCAAGATGGATAATATACAGGTTCTTTAGGAGAAGGAAATGGGGCTTAAAGAAACACACAGTTTTCTTTCTTGATGTCAACTTCTTAGTCCTCACTCTCTTTATCTTTAATTTCCTAAGACTTGACTACTTGGTTCCATGTTGGAACTTTGAAGCTATTAGGCTCTTTTGAGGATTGGATTGTCTCTCTTGGAAGCTCCTCTTGAGGATAGTGAATGATGATCATGAGAAAACTGATATGGAACATAAGAAGACCCTTAAGGAGGGGAGGGTGAGACTTGCATAGGTTCATATTCTTTCAAAAGTGTTGGCATGATATAATTAGGAACCATAGTCCAATAAGGCCTCCAAGATGAAGATATATTATTTTCTTAAGGAGGGATAGGTATAGATTGAGGAAGACTATCTCTAAGAACTACCTATTAAGATCTTTAACCTCTTATTCAAGGGTCTTAATGACATCTTCTTGATATCATTCTTCATAAGGTTTCTCAACAACATCATGACCATATGGAGAAGGAATATGTTGACCATAGGTTTTCCATAGCTCATAGGGCTAACATAACTCATAAGGTTGTTAACAATCTTGATAGGTCTGTTGAGGAACATAGTATGGATTATGACAAGGTTAGTAGGGAGGTGTATAGTAGTAAATCTCATAATATCCAACCATACCAACTTTATTAGTCAAATGAAACATAATATTTTTAGTAAATATCATAAAATAAGTACCTAGGCTGATTATAACTACTTTGTAGGATTTGGAGTCACCATTGATATTTTATTGAATGCTTTAAAAAGTTGATAGGTAGAAGAACACACCAAAATTTATTCCACTCTTTTGGACCTTAAATCCCATAGGGTATTACATAACTATTATAACCATATTTTGCATCCTTGGAGAAATTTTTTTAGACCTCTTCAAATTTGGTTAAACATGGGATTACCCCTAGACCTGTGGGTTGTCTATAATAGGGGTAAACCTCTAGATTTGAAGGGCTAGCACCCTTGATATATCTTTTAGGGTCACACACTACACTAAAATAATCACTTTTAGGTGTGAAAAGGGAATAAGGAAACATAAAAATAACCTAAAATAATAGAGCTGATACACTAAAGATATATCCACAAACAAACTCACATTTGAACTAAGAAGGTAAACTGCTAAAACTGATCTCAACTCAAAATGTTCTTCTAGTGTAAGTGTTTCTACATAGAGGTTTTCTATGAATTTAAAAAGGTGGGTAAATAGAAGGTTGAATATTAGACACTACTAATCTCCTTCACACTTCAAAATAAAACTAACAAACATATAAACTTTATGAGACAAATTATAAGAAATGTTACTCACACAATGTATATAAGAATAAAATGGAAGCAAGGAGAAAACATTCATCACTTTTCATCTAAATGAACTACTTGACATACTTAGGAAAGAATTATAGATATTAAGCTATCTTGATAAAACTTTTACTCAAAGGAAAAACAAGATGTCAAACAATTAGGGCTTCAGCATACCAATTGTGGATTGTTTACAATGCCAAAATGGCTTTAATATATAGAGCATATGAGAGGAGAGAGAAAGAGTGACATTTTAGATTCACCATGCCAAGTGTCAAGTATTAGAAATTAATTTAAATTCAATATGAAGAGTTAAAAAATAGGCCATGAATATTATTTGAGTATCAATAACAAACATGACATCTCCTTGAAGTTCACGTATGGACACTTCATTATCCTTCTTGAAATTGATCCTCCTGATGAGGAGTTCACTAAATATCTAGAACTATATTAAAGGTAATTGACACATATCAATGAAATAGTAATGTGGAAAAATGATTTGTGAAATTAATTATTCACCCCTCAATTGATGACCTTCTCATTACCAATTGTCATTCACTTTCTTATAGCCACTCACTAGACTTCTAGGCCTGAATTCTCACACTTGTCACTAGGGTGACCTACATATGTTCAAGATAATTAATTAAAAGGATGAAAGAAACATAATAAAATATTTTTTTTCTTATTATTATATAATATAGGCTTGAATGATATTAAAAACAACACTTCTCATCTTCAACTTAGGAAGTTTCCTTGTTTCTCATTATTCTACCCAAGACCATCTGTAATGAACAATTTAAAAAAAGGGTTTACATGAATTAATGAGGTGAGAATGAGGTATTAAGAGTCATAATACATCTCCATAAACCTTCCACAATGTATTTAACCTATTAATTCCCTTCTACACCTCCAATTCAACTCAATTCTTGAAGAAAATATAGAAGTTGCCTCATCCTTATAAGTTATAGTAAAAAATAACTAAATGCCAAGCACACTGAGAGAGTGCCAAGTAGGTCCCAATAATTTTATAGGTCAATTGAACACATATATAAATTTATCATTATATCATTTTCAAAAATTTCTTATGAGGGTTTTAGGTCATTTAGATTGTTAACGATGATTCATAAAGGTTAAACCCTTAACCTTCAAACCAATTCTAATGAGTTAAATTATAGTAACCCCATAAAATATCCCTAAGTTATTGATACACCATGCACATTTTTTGTATACATATGAGTGAAAAAAAATATTTTTGAGTTCTTATTATCCATTTTAGACACCCCTAAGATAAAATTAGGCTAAAATAACCAAATCTAAGTTGTTCTATACAAACCACTAAGTCTAATCAATCATCCACACTCCCATGAAGTGTTTAAAATTTATTTGGAAGATCATATTTTCCTATGAATACCATTATAAACCATGAGGGTTCATGCCAACTCTAGGCCTAATAGGCATAAATTATGTTTTTGATCATGTCAACACCTCTAAGTGTTCCTAGTGGCTATAGGTGTTTCTCAACACTTTTTTATATTGAAATAAACCCTATAAATCATCCTATAATAGTTAAAGTATCCATAAAACATATTTTTACCATCCATGTATTAAGTCTACATGTTATTTTTTTCATGGAGTGCCTCTAGTATGAGATGAAATAGTAGATAGTTCCCTTGTTAGTCTAATACAAATGAGACCATAGAGGTCTATTCCAACTCCTGATGATGAATTTTACTAATTTTAAATCCTAACCATGCTTCTATACCCCTCAACATTGCAAGTTTTTAAGACTAGCCTATAGGACTGTGACTGAGTCTAGGATTTTAGTTGACTAAGTATGAGGTTCAAAAACCCAATTTAGTTTAATATTTTCTTGATTATTTCCCTCTGAGAATCTCATGAAGTTGTGATATTATCACATTAAGAGTGATTTATATGTGTTCATCCACCCTACACCTCTGTCTACCAACCAACCGTACACCTTTCATTATCATAGATTGGTTTATGTATGAGTCAAATTTTAAGTGGAAATTAGAATAATTAAGGGATTCTTATAGGTGATGATGAGTTCTTGATCACAATGTTTCACATTTTTTGTTTCCTCTAAAGTCACTAGGACCATTTCACACTTAGACTCATTCTTTCCTTCACATTCTGTCATCTCTCTATCATCAATGCACTAGGCGTTAGTTGTATTTCGCTAAGTTCATTTTGGCTTCTGGCCACTATTATTCTCTAAGTGTTTTTATTGAAAGCTTGACTGAGTTAAAACCTCACTGAACTATCATTCTCTCTTGATCTAACAACCTTCTATTATGTCAAGATATGACCTTGCCATCTAAGACACAAGAAATAAGCCATTAAACTTACATAAAAATCATAAATTTATACCATGAGATGATACTATATAGCGCAAGATCTTTTTTTAGTTAAATTAAGGTCAAACCTCCCATTAAGCAAAATTTCTCAACTCTACACCTGTAATTATTGCTTGAGGTGGTCTTGACTGATTTTAGCTATTAAATTGACTTTCCAACCAACCTTCAACCTCTTTTCAATGGATTAGTCATATTTTTATCATTTTGAGAACCTTCTCAAAACCTCAAAACTCTATACTTCATCACTACTGTATCTCAGTACTCCTACACAGTCCTATAGGTGATTATATTCTTGTATGTGATTTCAATCTTCAACTTCTCTTGGTTTCAAATGATTTGAGATCTCCATTGGTCCATTTAATTCCACTTATAACATCACCATGTTCTAAGAAGTTGAAAATAAGTGCATTACCTTTGATTTTAAGTTACTTACAAGAGGAAAAAATTTGTAACTATGAAAACATTATTCTATAGACTTTAATGATGTTCACTCTTAGCACAAGAGAGTGATCCTATTAATCCATTCATATTTACACATTAAAAACTAGGTGAATTAGACATGAAAAGGATGAACATTCTCTATAAGTCTACATACACCACTTGGTTCATATAGACAAATGCAATTAAATGATAAAAATTGAGATGATGGGGTTTTACAGGTAGTTTGGAGGTGTTAACAATCTTACTTATTATTAATATAGTATGGACCACCAATATTAAAACCATTGTAATGAAATAGAATAACATAGGGACCTATAACATCTACTAAGTGTACTTAATTCAAATCTTCTTACCCTATATATACCAACTAAACATCATTGACCCTTCTTAACCTATCCAAGGGAATGATAGGAGAGAGAAACCATTTTTTGTCATTTGGATATATTAAAGGCACTTGAACTTAGAAATGACATATGGGGATCTCAAGACACCTTCTTAAAGCCTTCACATTTTCCATATTATTCATTCTAATCTTCACAACATCTAAAACTACCCTTTTTGTATGTGATCTTCTTATTTTAATATTAAACCTATAACTTTTCAGTTTTAAAACTATTCTGTAACATTCCTTGACATAAAGTATGTTATATTAATTATTGACACTTTTTTACTTTATGAAAAATCATATATTTCCTTATCGTGACCCAAAAGGTGGCATAAAAGGTTATTAAGACAAGTGACAAATGTAAAAAGGATTAAAACATATTCTATGATCCTTAAACTTTGACTAGACCTTATATAGGACTATGGTGAACATTTCAAACATAGAATGACCCTACGAAAAGTTTGAAAATGTAGGGGGATTGAACTAGTTTGACCTATGGTGAAATTTGGTCAACAAGACCCTTGTTTAATGGCCAACAAGATGAAAAAGAGGGATAAAAACCTAAGATAAGGATCAAGGGAGGGTTAAGAATGAAAAAACTAAATAAAATGACCATTGGACACTAGTGCCAAGGATGCTACTATCTAGATAAGGGAGCTAGTGTCCTGAGCTTCCAAAAAAATAAAAATACTGAGAATAATATGTTAGGGTCTCCTGTGACTAGGAGGGGATGACTTAGGACCACTAGGGGTGTAAAAAATAGGGAAATGGAGACATAATAAAGAGAAAAAGACCCAAAATAACCATGCCAAAAAGAGACACATTCATCACCAAGACCTTCATATGAAAGAACAACGAAAGAAATAGTACTTTTGGTTTCTTGACCAAATTAGGGTGTGTACACTTGTCCCCTTTTATTATAGTAATGCAATCAAATGAAGGTACTAGAGTAAAATAAAAAGATACAATTGTACTTTTACTTACATGTGTGGATGCACTTTGGACTTGTCCCACTTCTTGGCTAGAGAAGTGGAAATGATTTAGAATGATTTATGTGAAGAGGAAATCCACACTATGAGTGCCTTGTGTATTGAATCTAAATAGTGAAATTAAGTGTGAGGAATAAAACCCTATTTTACCACACCCTAAAATTTGAATGGAATTTGATAGTGTGGAGAAACAAGGCATTCTTATCCCCACTCTAATGTCTAGACTTGATCTAAGTTTATAATTAAAAAATGTGTAAAAATAAGTCTTACTTTCTACCACTCTGATATCTAAAATTATATAATCTAAAAATGTGGAGAAAAGGGCATACATTCCCCCACTCTAAAATTTAGATGGATGGAATGTAATTTAAAATCAAAGATCAAAACTATTACTTAGCCTACATAATCTAGGTCTAGTGAAAGGCTATGGATCAATTGCTATAGATGGTCATATGACTCAATCTAATGAAATCCCAGTGACATCTTACAGGTGATCTAAGTGTAACTTGGAAATATAAACATAAAGAATGGAATATCTTGCCATTCCATATATAAAATATGGTGGATCCCTATGGGATTGAAGACTTGTGCCCTACATAATGCACCCAAACATGACATCTGAGTAATGTAACTATATATCCAAACCCATATGTAATAATATCATGAAACCATGGAAATATAAATCAAAATGTGTATCTATATATCTAAGTCAACCTATGTGTATGAATATCCATATATCTAATTAAACCCATGTATCTACATATCTATAGATATGATTAAACATGTGTATTTGAATATCTATATATCTCAGTAAACCTATGTATTTGAACATCTATATAGTTAAGTAAACATGTGTATCTGAGTATCTATATATATGAGTAAACCTTTGTATCTAAACCAATCTGTCTACATGAATATGTGTAAATAGTGTGTCTATGTCCCCCTTTTGGTGAGAGAGATAAAACTATGGTAAGGGAGTCTAACCAAAAGTGGTGTTATCTGGTGTGTTAGTGATAGTTAGTTGGGGTGATTTTATTTTTAATTTTGATTAATTTGTCATGTTTAATAGAGTTGTTTGTTTTTTATTAACTCGGTAGTAGGATAGACCTTTGGTATATATTGAGTTTGTTAATTAAATATAGGTTTTATCATTTATTAGAGTCAAATTTTATTGAGATATTAGTGTAACTAGTATGAGGTGAGGCACATTGAGGTCAAGTCCCATGCATAAGAAATGGGTCACAAATTAGAGCTAAAGCTATCTAGATGTCACATTAGGAAGAAATTGGTATTAGTTGGTAAAATTGGCACACAAGGTCAACCTTAGGTAGGTTTAATATTTAAAATGTCTTAAATAGGTTTGTTGATTGGTTTGACCACTCATTTGAACCATTTGACTTGATAGTGATTATTTTTTCAAAGCCAAAAACCATGCTGAGGAGATGAGGATTAAGTGTGAACTAGTATGAGGAGGTTAAGGCACTTATCTAGGTCAGGAAGGAAATTACCCTGGTAAGGAATATATCATTTTACCATATTTTATGACATATTTAGTATGTTTTCTATCATTTTTAGTGAAATTTGTATTGTTTAGGGCCATTTTGGGAAATGTGGTACTATTGTCCTAAGAATGGTACTTGTATCTAGGACATGGCACTATTATCTAATGCTATTGTACCATATGTAGCACTAGTGTCCACTAGGTCATGTTTTGTGCTTGTTTTTTATTGATGTTTTATGACTTGTATATTTATATAGTATTC
>JARHVA010001402.1:2565000-2630000 GCA_037957365.1 Torreya grandis
AGAAACCTATCTTATGTGACTCAAGGTCCCTTTTTCTGAATATAATTCATGATGAAGACCTCTTATAACTCATCATATGTGTATATTTAATCAATATGGAATGAATTATGAAACCACTCTAATGCCTAACCCTCTAGAGTCTTGGGAAATAAATATAAGATAATCAAATTTCTAGTGACGTGCCATATCTTTTTTGTAATCTTTGAGATGAAAGTATGGATCTCCATGTCTATCAAACTTTGGTAATGCTTGGATATGTAACTTTTATGGTAATTTTTCATTTAAAATTATACATGGGATGGGATCATTATGGATGGCATTGGAATCCTCCCATGAGTGATATGCTTTATGTTCTAATGTGAGATGGTGTACTTATTATTTTAAATCACACATAACATACATCAAGTATATTACCTATTTTGAATATACATGAACACTATCAAAGGTTTTATTTAACTCTTTAATCTTATTATTAATCTTAACCATTGGTATACTACATATTAAAACAATATAGGGTTTTCTCACCGTAACCTTTGGAGGGATGATAGCTTGAACCTAGTTAGAGGGAAATAAGCTATCACCCACATTTAAGTTAGGATGATAAATAGGTTATAATATAGTAAGGGGGTTCAAGGAGATTCATTTGTATCTCTTATTTCATTAATTTTTAAAAAATTATCACATGCTAATGGACTATAAGATACATTATTATCATGTGAATGTAAGTTATGTAAAATATGAGCATAAGAATAAGTGAATGCGTGTTTCTTTAGTATTTGAATTAGTATTTGGTAAGTAATCAGTTTGAACAAGAGGAATAGGATTAAGGAGAGATGTATAAGTATTATACTCAATTTATTCTTCATTAACATCATACTAATAATTGTTATTCCATAATTTGTCAAAATCAGATTTTAATTCACTAGTAGAGGTAAGAGCAAGAGAATTTTCAATTACATATTCACCAAGAGAGAGAGTAGAGGAATATTTTAAATTTTTACTACTATGAAATATATCATCATGTGTATGTGTAATGTAATTCATGTCTTCACTAGCTATGTGCAGAGTGCATGTATGATTATTAATTTCAATCTTGAATTAAAGGGTATAATAAGTACCAATCATGTTTTCATTTGGAATATTATGGATTTAAGAGAAGAGTTAGAGATATTTTCATTATCAACATTTTGAATATAATAATTATGTTGAGCTTGGAATGTAAAAAAGAAGGTGATAAAATAATTTCATCTGCTTTAGTTTGAGAACTCATAAAAGTTATAATATCATTTATACATGATTTTCCAAATTTAAATGAGAAGGGTAATGAAGATGAACTGCTCTTTTATATATTTCTTGAATCATGTGAACTTAGATTTTGTTTATTTCACTTATATTTTTTTAATTTGAATAAAGAGGTGGAAAAAGTGGTCAAAAAGTTAGGATCACATTGGAATAAAGCACTACCAATAAGAGGTTATTTTGGAATTATATTATTAATTTTATTTTAAGGTTTAGGAGAAGAGGGAGAGGAAAGAGAAGAACATGCATCTAGTATATCCTCATCAACACTTTCATTGTCATGCTCATATTAATCCTCTTATCCATAATTACAACAATCATCATCATCATCATCATCATCATCATCATCATAATTATAAATTAAATCATTACCAACTGTTAATGTAAAATATTTAAAATTTATATATTCATTCTTATAATTATGAGAAAAGATTAGAAATTCATTAACTAGGTGAAGGGTGAGAGGCTTCTTGGATGTAATTTTCAACTTACCAATGAAGATAATGTAATTAATGAATAAGAAGTAAAAAATAGATATATTTTAATATAAAATAGGTATATTTGAAATTATGAGAAACATTTAGCTCAATATATATAAAAAATTAGGATTGTACTTGAAACCCTAAATGTTAGTATTTGGATGTATAGAGACATAGTATGCAGATCTAGGGTTTTAGAGGGTTATTTTACTTTTTTTAATTTGTATTAAATTAATGAAACCATAATATATGAATAATTTGGATCAGATAGGTTTTTCAAAAAATAGGGACAAAAATAAGTTTATAGACCCTAATTCAGTGCACAAAAAATGAAGAAAGTAAACCCTAGGTTAAACTATGGTTTAAGAAATATTGGAAGTAAGTATGGTTCACCAAATGTTTTAATTGTTTAAGACTTATCATATGTAAATCCTAAGTTATTAAAGGGTTTAATATAATAATAACTTGAGATAAATATAGGAAATAGTTAATTTGACAAGTATTCCCCAAAATAGTAAAGATTTGAGAAAGTGTACTTATCTAGAGTAGAATAGGTGTCTCTATAAGTCAGGAGGCTATAACACACTTGAATATCAATCAGGGATATTTTTTTATGGAACTATAGTTGAAAATATGCTTAATACAATAGTGATGTCATGAGTATAGTATCACCAATGGCACTAGTGCTTCCTAAAACTTTTAGAGATGTTGTGAGAGGGTTTTAAAGACCTATACGTGATTAGGTGACTTCTATAAGTTTGTTTATGAACTATTTTTATATATCTCTTTTAAACCTTAATGAATACTTTTACACATGAATTAACAACTAGATTAAATGCAAACAAAAGGGGAAAACTAGCTTGTAAGATATTACGATCATGTAGGATATAACTCCTATTGTGTTGTCCATTACCTACATTAAACCCAACACTACGTGTATTATATCACATGTATTTATCCCTTATGGAACATTCATAATCAATGAACATGGTATGTTATAATTAATTTAACTTGGGACCTTCTTTATCAATCATGCAAGTCTAGATGTGATAGCTGAATAATATCTAGTGTCTTGAGTTGTACTATTTACTAATTTTATGTAATTTGGTGCCAATATAGTAAGTGCCAGATGTAAAATTAATTGTGATTCTATTTATATATAAGGAATTTTTATTTGAATATATGACCCTTTTTTGTTAACAAGATGCAAAAGAGGGATACAAAAACATAAGAGAAGACTTAAAGGAGGGTTAGGACCTAGAACATGAAATAAAATGACCATTGGACAATAGTAACAAAAGTGGACACTAGAAGCAATGGTGTTAATGTCAAAATAAGGGTGATAGTGCCATGAGGTCCCAAAATAGAGAAAAAAATTGGGCAAAATAGGCTATGGGTCCCTATGACTAGGAGGGGGTGACTTAGGATCACTAGGGGTGTAGCAAATAAGGGAAAAAATACATAAGAAATACCAAAAGACCCAAAATTACCATTTGAAGAAGAGATAAATTCATCATTAAGACTTTCCTATGAAAGAGGATCAAAATATATAGTACTTAAGGTTGCTTGACCAAATTAGGGTGTGTACAATTACCATGACTTGTAAAACAAAATTGAAATAATATGTGAAATATATTTAAATATTTCCTAGAATATCAAATGAAAGGTAATATAACAAAAACAATGATATAATGTTATAATATGTATTGTTGCAATAAAATGAATTATTTATTCTAGAATATGATTACCAACTAAAGGAAATACATAATATTTATATTTTTTTGATAATTTCCTATTTTGATTCTCTTTCTTTTTCTAAAAGAAAATCTTATTTTGTTTCAAAATCAAATAATTTAAAAATGGCATACTTGAAGAAAAAAATCACCATAGTATGTGCAAATTCAAACATTAAAAATTTTCTTTTCAATAAAACCTTAAAATTTATGAATATAACCATATAAATATTTTTTCCTTACATATTTCCATTTGTTTTAAAGATGAAACAAAGGTCAAAACTACTATGAAATAATGCATAAGTATCTTAAATATAAATTCAACTGAATTTCATTACACATTCAAACATTTTAGATTATTTCAACAGTTATCAATGGTATACATAGGTTAAAGGATTTCATGGTTTAGAATACTCTAGATTTTGTGAGAATAAACTAAATTAAATGACATAAATGGTTCATTTTTAGATACCATAAAACTATTAGATATGATTCAAGATTGTAAAATTGTATATAATGTCATTCACACTATAAGACTTTGAAAAAAAAACCATTTAACTTATAATGAAACAAAAACATACATGTTATGTAAACATTGAACCTCTCAAATAAGATAATGAATATGTGATTTAGTACAATATTATGCTAGAAAATATTACAAACTCTATGGTGATAATGAATTTTATGATATTTTTTATCAAATATTAGTAGCACCATTCCATGAATAAAACAAATTAGTATGATTGGATTTGTAACTTTGATATAAATTTGGGCACAATAAGAACATAAAGGCAAAATAAAGAGGAACAATTGTGTTTCATATCCCTCTTTTTTGTTTTAAAACCTATTAATACACAAATGTCATGTTTATAATGTCATATTAAATGTAAAACATGTTATGCTCTTGGAGGTGGTTATTAAGTATTAATGTTTTTACCTTGGTATCTTTTATATGGAACTTAGTGAATGGATATTTCTTTTATTATCACTAAATTTTAAAGTACCACCATTTCTAACTAAAAATTTCCGCTAAAAATTAATAATATGACAAAAAAAATGAATACAATCTTAGTGCCAAAAATATATTAACTAGCATGGCACATTGTGGCAATATAAATTTCTCATTGAACATTCTTATAAAACTTAGTGAGTTACTAATTCTATTTATCACTAAAACTTGTTACTGAAAACTATCATCAAACATATAAAATATTACCACTAAATTCATATCTTCATTTAAATTTTAATATGTATCAAATACTTAAATTAATGAATCATAATTAATATAATTTTAGTGCCAAGTTTGTTGGTAGTTGTTAAGGACTTGTCTTTATTTAATGAAATTGGTGAAATTGCTAACATGCAAAGTACTGGGTGTTGTCAAATAATTGATTGAAAGAACCATATTTATTGCAATTAGATTTATAATGTTGGGTGAATATTTTGTCATCAACTAACTGATGACAAAATGGGTATATCAACCACAACATAGGAAGATTTACGCCACAAAAAGTGTGGGTTTACCACATCTAAATGAGATAAATCTCTCCTCTCATCAAGAGGAGGTTCCCTATGAATATTTATATGCTATATGTTTATATAAGTAAGCAAAAAATAATACTCAGGGTAGTATGATAGCATCCATCTCTCTTTTTTCAAAGATGATGTCCAAGGAACAAGAGAGAGAAATCCTGGTCTTTGGCTAAGAACATTCCTCTTCTTTCAAGAATGGTATCCAGCATAGAGTAGAAAATATCTTGAAGCTATAACAAAGTCTACAAGGAAACCCACATAAGCATAAAGTCTTCTGTTGCCTCCTTCACTGATTTGAAAACACGTAACTGTAGAGTGAAATGAAGCCCAAAGTCTTCACCTGAAACTACAATGAATAAAAAGATCACCAAGATAAAAATAGCTCAAAGTCTTTCTTTTATCTTTAGGACCATCTTTAGACAATTTCAACACACACACTTTGCTTATTAAAATAGATAGATGAGAGATTATCAAGAAAAGAACATAAGAACTATTTCCTAAGTAACACAAATGACTCCAACACAAAGTCTAGAATAAACATGTTTCTGATTCATTTGATAAAATATGATTTACAAGTTGAGCACAAAGTCTCAAAAAGTGTCTCAATTTTAGTAGAGTTTTTTCTCTCAATTATCCAGAGATCCTTTTACAAAAGAGGTCCCCTTTATATATAGGGAGAAACCTTCAAAATTAAAAAGATTAAAATATAAAAATATCTTAGTCAAAGATGAGTCATCTTTGACTTTGAGATATTTTTTCAAATTTTTTACATGTAATTACATATTACCAAATTGCATGCACTTTTACATGAAAAAAGTGCATGAGAAGAGAGGAAGAAGAGAGAAAGGGGAAATGGTTCAACTCTTACCACCAGACTTCTTCAGATAAGCATCATACATAGTGATAGTTGCTTGAATTTCTATACTGTCTAGCACAATGGTGTTCTTGAAGATGACTCTGGCCCTGATTGTAGCATCCTTCAATGCTGTGATTGCCTTGGCATGATTGGTTAACCTAGATCTTAGATTATCTAGAGTTAACTGAGTATCTAAAATGTTATCCACAGAAGTCATTGAGAATGCTTTCTCTTCAAAATCCCTCTAAATCATACCTTTGAATTCTTGAATCATCTCTTCTACTGAAAGAAATTAGTTATCTCTAGAGATGAGGTCACAAGGTAATTCTTCTAGTCGATTCAACAGGCCTGTATCACTTTTCTCACTGTCATCCTTGGAAGACTTGAGATCTTTGATCAACTCCTTGAGTACCTAAATCTTGTATATTAGTGATTCCTTGATCTCTACATAGGAATCTTTACTGGCAATGACACTAATGGATATCGAGGTGCATTTCTCCAGATCCTTCATCTCCCTCTATTTGCTAAGATATTTCTTTGTACTGTCAATATCCTAAGAAATAAGAGAGATGAGGTCCTCTAAAATTTTCATCACCTTCTACATCTTATCTGTCTTCTCAGTAACCTCTGTAAGTAAGGAAATTCCTTGAGTGTGCATCTTTTCAATGTAATCCTCTAGCACTTTCCATTTCATATAGGTTTTCTCTACTTTTTGAATAATCAGGTCATCTATGGAAAAGGCTTCTAGGGTTACTGCTTCAGGGGCAAGGAGGAATTTCTTGACTACTACAATCAATTCCTCTACCTTTGCCTTATAGTCATCTTTCATCTCCTTTTCTCTATCAAATTTCTGGACCATGATGTCCATTGTGGACTATAGATCACTCTTCGCACCCTTGTGAGTAACTTTCCCTAGCTCAACACGAGAAATGGAATAGCTGCTCATGTCAAAACCCTTAAGGGTTGCATCCTGTGGAGGATTAGCTATCTCCAAAAATTTGTGCCCCTTTTCCTCAACTAATTCTTAAAGGATCATTGGTCTCTTAGGGACCTTAGCTTTCACTAGCACTATCTTCCCAAAATCAAAGTCATCTGTAGAGATGGCTAGCTTCTTTCTTTTGGGCATGAAAGCTAACATCTACAGAGGGAGAGAAGAAGTACTTACTATGGCAAAAGTTCCTACAATTGGTGTTTCTGGGGTAACATCTACACTACTAGTGGTAACGACAGGTGTGGTGGGAGTAATTGGTGAAACCGTATCAGCCACTGACTAATCAATGGTGGAGCTTTCCCTTATATTGAAAGGAGATGCCAGACTAGGGATAGAACCTAAAGAGTGAAAAGTATTTATAGAAGCACCTTAAGGATAGCCAAACATAACTTTGGAAGGAGAGGTGACTCCAAAAGAAGGAACACTAATAGGAGAAAGAGGTGAAGGAGATGTTACAGGAGATTGAGGTTGTGAAGGAGAAATGCCTGTAAGTGGTTGTGCCCCTTCTTGGGAAGGTAGAGGCTCAGTTCTTTACTGCTCTGAGGGCCTGTCATTTATCTCCATTTGTTGAATGACCTATTCCTAGGAGCTCTTTTCTCTAACTCCCTTAGCTGTTGATTCTAGCTCCTTAACAACCTTCAATTTCTTGGAAATAAAGATGATTCTAGGCTTGTGAGGCCTACACAGAGAAGGAGCATCACCTTTATTCTTAGTGCTATTTTCTACCTTCTTCCTCATTTTAGCTTGGAATTTAGCCTTTAATCCTATAATAAACTCCTTCAATGTGATCTCTTTCGTTGTTAACCAATCATTGGTGTTAGCCAATATTGGTTTGAATCTCATCCTCAAAGAAGTCAATTTTTTTTAGGACCACTGAATTGGAGGAAGAGGAGAGTCAGCAACCTTCTCGGCCAAGTACCTGCTATTGATAATGTTCTTATCATTAACCAAATTAGATGAAATATCTGCAAGCCCTACATATTCAATTTGCTCCAGAGTCAACTTGTTGTAGTCCATCGTCCTAATTTTTTTGGCTATTCTCAAGTATACCCAGATGTCTTCAATCATAGGCTCATAAAATTGAGTCTTTCTTCTGATCATATCTTTGACACCCCTGTAGCCAAAATTGTCCCTTCTCTTGAATTGTTTCATGGTAACCAGCTACATTTCTATCTCCATGACCTTTGCTTTGGCTGTAGTCAAAATCAAGTATCTACCAATTTCAATTGGAAACTTGAAACCTAGCTTTTTTAGTTCCATTTGTCTAGTGTGTACGACAACCATTTATCTACATAGCTCCATTAGGACCAACTTGTCAAAAGGAAATCTATGGAGCATATAGAGATAGCCTTGGAAAAAGCCAACCTAGAGATAGCAAAAGGAGAGAAATTATAAAAACATGTAGCCAAAGTCATTGACGACCATCCAAACTTCATCGGATACTCTCTTTTATTCAATATGAAGGTCGAAAAGGCACAAAAATACCATGAAGAAGGTGTCATTTACCCTCTTAAAATGACAGATTAATCCTTACAGTATTAACTAAGGGTAATATGAGTAGACTGCAGTGGTTTTCCTATCTCCTTCAGTCATCAAACCTAGAAAGGTTCACATGGAGGCTATCATGTACACCAAGTATGAAGTCATATAGAACTTTGAAGTAGCAGATACCTTGGTCAGTTGATCATAAAGAGCATTGCTGATCTGCTCACCCTAGAAGATGACTTGCTTCCCTTAAAGGATTATCTTGATGAATGGATACATCCATTCATAAAATTGTGAAGAAGATGATAGACCTTGTACCCTACTGAGGAGATTAATCAAGTCACCAACTTTTTCAATGAAATCACTCCTCAAGAAATTCGATGGCCATCTAGACAAATTGATCCTGGGAGTCTTTAGCCACATATTATTCATTACCTTCTTTGCCCTCTTAGAGTCCTTATCATACTCCTTCTATGCCTCAATGAATTTGATTCTCAGCACTTTAGTAACAGGAGGGCACATGAAGACTTTATCAATAAATTTTGAGTCCAGCCGAATTATCACGTTGCCACTGGCATCTGATACTGACTTGGTCTCTTTGTTGTAGAACTAGGTGCACTGGAGGACAAACTCTATATGATGTGCCACTACTGGGAAAGAGGCAACTAGATGAATTTTACTTTTGATTATCTTTTTCATCTCAGAGCTCGAGTTCGTTGCCTTGGTTCTGGTTATGAACTCAGCCATATGTACCTGGCCAATCTCTGTGTCCCTAATGTCGTCGACATTAGAAGTGATTGAGGTGATCGAAAAAATTCCTTAGTATCGATACTTCATGGCATTTGACTTTTTCGAAGAAGCTTTAGTCATTAGAACTAGTCTTGATTGAGTGGGTGCCGATGAATGAGAATCTTTAGGGGATACTGTAATGATAATCATGATCGTGCAATTAGGAAAAATTGGGCAAATTGGGGAATTTACACGTTGGGTGATCATGACCAAGGAAGGGCACATGATAGGGCCAGGTCAAAAAAGGGGTCAAAAAATGAGAGGAAAAAAGGGGAGGAGGTGAAAAAAATGAAAAGGATGGAAATTTCTCTAGAGTTAGATAAATTTCAAGGAAAAGATACAAGGGTGGCAAAATTTTCTGCCCTAGCATGTGGAATGGTTTGCATGCACGGGTGAAAATTTTTGTCACCCTTGCATGCAAAGGGAGAAAAAAGGCATGGGCAGTGAAAATTGGTACCCATGCATGTTTAATAGGAAAGTGCAGGGGCAGCAAAATTTGCCACCCTTGCACTTTTGACCTGCATCAGCGGTGAATTTTACTACCGCTATAGGTAAGTGGAAAGGAACCTATAACAGTGGTGAATTTTGCTGCCTACATAGGAAGTGGGGAACGACAAGGTTAGGGCAGAAATTTTTCCACCCTTAACAAACAAGACCAAGAAATTTTTAGGAAAGAAGGGAGGGTGGCAAATTTTACCACCCCAACATGTAGAAAATGATAGAAGGCTGACAGGTAAGGGAGAAAGAGAGATCAGTGGGAGGAGAAGAGGAAGCAGGCTGACGGCCCTAGGAGAAAAAAGGAAAATAAAAGAAAAACTAATAATGAAACTTAAAGAGAGGAAAGAAAAAAAATGCCAAAAAAAAAACCTACCTAGAAAACCATGCACACCATGAGCTCAAATCCACCCAAAATGCACTTTTACCCATTTGTTGGATCGTCTAGGGGCAGAAGGCAGGAGGAAGAGTGGAAGGAATGAAACAAAAAGAGTTGAAAATGGATTAAATGAGGTGAAAACTAACCCTAACCACTCAACACACATGGAAAAATAAATTCCATGCACAAAAATTGAGGCAATGTAGGGGCAACAAAATTTGCCGCCCTTGTACTGGAAAAATGAAGGGACATGTAGGGGCGACAAAATTTACCACTCCTGCATGTAAAAAAGGAAAAATGTAGGGGCAAAATTTTTTGTCACTCCTACACATCCAAATGTATGGGTAGAAAAATTCATCACTCCTACATGTTGGAAGGAAAAATGCACTGATGGCAAAAGTTGCCACCCGTGCACGATAATAGAAGAAACACACTAACTTTGAAAAAGCCAAATTTTGGTCCCCTGGTTACATCGAGACCATAACAACTTTCACATCTTAGGAAAAAAGCAACAAAAATATGTTATGAATTTCAAATGGTGTTAGTTGAGCCAATATGATCACGAGAAAAAATGTCTCAAAAATGTACTTAGAGAGACAAAGGGTGAAACGAACAAGTTTTGCAGGGGGTTGTTCCAAAAACAAGTTGAGATGATTTTGGGAATAATAGCTAGCTCTTGTTTAGAAACTTCCATTAATCAAATCAATCAACAGGAGTAGAAACAAGTCTCTAAGTGCCTTCATCCAAGCCATTGGGCTATAGAGTCAAGCCAAAAATGAAAGAAAACAAACAAAACGTAAAAGCTATACAAATATACAAGTGGGTCCATCTAAACTTCAAGGATTGAAAAGCTTTAGATGTTGCCCACTTTGGAGTAGTGCAAACAGTGTTCCATCCTGATACTCTAGCAAGAAGCTACTCACACCATAGAGTTGTCAAATGGTAAATGGACCTCTCCATAAAGAGTCAAATTTGCCATGCATTCCCTTCAATTCTAGCCTCTTGTCCCATAACAAGACTTGATTTTTGATTTGAAAATCATGAACCTTAGCCTTTTTATCAAAAAATTTCTTTACCTAATTCTAATGCGCTATAATCTAGTCCACATGGTTCACTGCTCATTCAGTTTGGTCAGACACATGATCCTTTTGTCGATCAAACTTTTGAAGGTTGAATCTTTGATTGCTTTGCCTAACCTGAGTGCTGGTAGTTTCAGAGTGATGGGTATCTCTACATTTAAACTGTATAAAATTTGGAAAGGTGACATACCTATGGCCCTCTTGGGTGTAATCCTATCCACCCATAAAGCATTAAATATTGCCTTGTGCCAAGTTCTCTAATTATCATCTACCAATTTTTTGATAATAGTGACCAGGTTCTTATTACTCGATTTTGCTTGGCCATTTCTCTGTGGGAAATAATTTGAAGTGTGGGATAGGGTAATCCCATAATAAAAATAGAATTGAGTAATTTTATGTGAAGATAAAAGGGTCACATTATTTTTTACAATTTTGAGTGGGACCCCAAATCGGGAAATGATATTTTCCTTAAGAAAACTGCACACCACTTCAGACATAGAGTGCTTGGTTGGGATGGCCTCCACCCATTTGGTAAAGTAATTAGTTATCATGAGGACATAATCATGTCTGACACTTGAAGATGGGTTAACTATACCAATGAAGTCAATACCCCACTACTGAAAAGGCTCTTCAATTATCACTGGCTTGAGAGGCAATACAACCAGTTTAGGCTTTCCAACTAACTCTTGACACAATTCGCATCTATGTACCCATTTGTAGGCATCTTGAAATAGTGTAGGCTAATATTACCTTGCTTACAAAGTCTTGTGTGATGTCACTGGCATAAAAAAAGTCCTCCACAGGCCAAATTATTGAAAGACTCCAAGAGTTTATCTTGTTGAACCTTATCGACACAACGAAGAAATGCCCCGTCCAAGTTCCTTTTGCAAAGACCATTATCCCATAAAACATAGCTAACAGCCTTTAGCTTAACATTCCATTTTTACTTATAGGAGAGATGAGTGGGACACTCACCATAAGTCAAAAAATGGGCAATGTCAGAATACCACTCATCAGTAATGGCAATAAAGAGGACCGTGGGTATGCCTTCGATCTCTATTTCTTCATTTTCTATTCCTTCAGGAATGTTGTTGGTAATCAACTGACAAATACCCTTTCCCCACACAAGTTTGGTAGGTTTGATGTCTAGATCAAACTCCTAAATCTTGTTGATCTAATTACCCCTCTTCGTACCAAACTCCTGTTGAGTCAAAATGGACTTCACTGATGTATCAAGGACTAGAACCTCAGTGTGTGAGTTCAGGATATAAAACCTAAAATGCTTGACTACTTTAACCACTGCATACGCATGATTTTCCATGTTGGAATATTTTAGCTCATGAGCCTTGGACAACTCATGAAGGAAATAAGAGATTCCACACCTTCTTGATTTTGTTGAACTAAAAAAGCTGAGAGTGTATGTTCAAAAGCATAACTATATATTTTAAAGTTTTTGGTGTAGTCCAGACAAACCAAAATTGGTGCATGAACTATTGCTTCTTTGATGTCTTTGAAAGCTTATTTGCCCTTTGTAGTCCACCTGAAGGTAGTATTACCTTTCATCATATTGATGATGTGGCAAGTTTTCTCAATGAACTCAGGGATGAACCTTCAAAAAAAATTCACCTTCCCAAAGAAAGAGTGAACCACAATTTTATTGGTAGGTAGAGTAAGTTCTTGGATGGACTTGACTCTTTGTGAGTCAATTTTAATACCTTCTTGAGACATAATGTGTTCGAGAAGTTTCCCTTCAGTCACTCCAAAGATTGATTTTTTGGGATATAGAGAAATACCTTTTTGATGACAACATTCCAGTATTCTTTGTAAATGGTGGACATGGTCAGAACGATGCTTTGAAAATACCATCAAATCATCCAGGTATACTACAACAAACTTACACATTTCATCCTTGAAATTGAGGTCCATCACTCTTCAAAATGTGGCACCTACATTTATAAGACTGAAAAGCATTCTTTGATAGGCGAAGGTGCCCCAAGGTGTGATGAAGGCAGTCTTATGTTGATTTGCTTTTCCAACATCAACCTGATTGTATCTCGAGAAACCATCTAGCATTGATAACATCTTTGAACCTATTACCATCTGCAGCACTTGACCCATGATAGGGAGAGGGTAGTTATCTTTTAAAGATAACTGATTCAAGTTTTTGAAATCCACGCAAATTCAAATTTCACCATTCTTCTTTTTGATAGGCACTATGTTGGCAATCCATGTGGAGTGATGGATTGGGAAAATTATTTGAGCATTAATCATTTTTTGTATCTCAGCTAAAATGGTACCTGAGATTTTTGGATTATATTGCCTAGACTTTTGCTTGTAAGGCATGGAGTAAGCCTTAAGAGGAATGTCGTGGCAAATGTCATTAGGCCTGAGTGATTTCAGATCATCATAAGAATAAGCTAAGACATATATTTATTGGCAAAGTAGATTAGCAAGCTTGAATCTCTCTTTGGGAGTATAACATTTCTCAATGTTCACCATCTTATGATCTCCCTTGGTTCTCAGGTTTACTTGATCAAAATCCTGGGAGGAGTTTGAATTTGTTCACTATTGTTTGATGAACCTATCATGGTTATCAAACAATTTCTCTAGAGAAACTAGGCCTTTGGGAATCTTATTCCCTTTAAGCTGCAACAAATCCACACCTATGTTTGCATTTGATTTAGAAGTTTCTTCACATTCCTGAAGTTCACTGCCTTTAAAATGCAGTTGTTCAAAGCTGTCCTTTTGCTCCAAAAAGGCAATGATTTGATCATTATTGTTGAATACTTGCTAATGGCCAGCATTATTAGGTACACTTGGCTAAAAGACCAGTTAAATAGTGTATTTATCTCCTTTAAAATCTGGGTGGGGAATTAAGATAGTATAAACAACCAATGCATCTGTCTGGTCATTAAATTCTCTTAGAACGGTAGAGATGATGAAAGCATCAAAATTTTCAATTTGGTCCCAGACAAGATTGTGATAGTGGCACAATATTTCATTCTTAGTTTGATAGAGGTTTCTTACCTGGAAAACCACCAATTTGGTGTCCCCTTTAGCATGGAGTAGTTTAATGCCTTTTTCTCTAGCAGCCTATAATCCAAGTAACAGGGATTCATACTCAGTTGTGTTGTTGGTGTTGTTGAACTGCAACTTGTAGGATAAAGGAACAATATCTCCTTAAGGAGATACCAACACAACTCTAGCTCTTGAACCGGTAGAAGAGTAGCTGCCATCAAATTCTAAGATCCATACCTCACTAGACACCACTTTTTTTTTACAAACTTCTTCATTTGGGGGAAGAGGTTCTCCCATGCGTTCATTTTGCTTTATCAATTCTCCCGCTGTGTCGACTGAACATATTTCCAAGTTGTCACTTGTAATATTTTCATTAGATGCCTCATGGACTTCATTCGTAGATAGGAAGTAGTTGCCCATGCCAGAAGACTCAAATAAAATTTGAGCTTCTGGTGCTGATGATCAGGTGACTACATATCTTGCCTCTTTTTTAGGAAGCAATTTTTTCATAACACCTTGAATTTGGATTCTAGCCTCTGACAAGTCCATGCTTAGCTCACCTTTGACATCCTTGCAAAAATTCCACTCAAGCAAGATGTTGTAAGAGGTTGGAACATCGGCCACTAGAACCATCATTTTTATCCTCTTTTCTGGAAAAGCTGCAAATGCAAATTGGGCATCTTTTATTTGACCAAGGAGTGAGGCTTGCCTGTTTTCCATAGAAAAACACCTTCCAAAAGTTTTGGTTAAAGTTAGACAAAGAGAATCTGCCACCTTAGTAGGCATGACATTATCTTAGGCTCTAGAGTCTACTATGCAATTACTCAATTTGTAACCATTTATTAGCAGGGAAACATAAAAGGGTTCTATTTTCCTGAGAGTAATAAGAGGAGTCACGACAATATTATTTTGGGTGGACTTGTCCTTGAGGGGATCATGAGTAGCCTTTGAAGAATCTTGTCCTATGGGGATGGCTTTATTTTTCACATATTCTACCAACCTATTAAATTGTTCAAGATTAGCTCTCAAATACTCAATCTTTGTCATCTAAATCTTAGTTTTTCTAGCATGATCAATTGTATCAAATAATTGGAAAGAATTTGAGACAAAGAAAGAGGGTCCATCATCTGGGTCTTTAGTGGGTGTGGCACTAGTCTGAGTAACAGAGGTGGAAGATACGGGGCAGTTGGACGTACTTACTTTTTTTTGAGTTACCTGCTCTTTTGATCTAGGAGGCAATGGAGTCCCTCCTTTAGCAATGGAAACCATTGGTCAAGGTTCTTATTTTACTTTTCTTTTATCATCCTATGGAGCTGACTGGTTTTGAGATTTGGTAAAAATAACATAAGATCCATCTAACCCTTTTCCTTTACTTCTAGCTTCATCCTGGTAATCTAAGAAACTAATATTGGAGTCACCAACTAATTCTTCTTCCTACTCTTCAAAGAGATTAGCATCATATTTTTGGTCCAACTCAGGTTGGAGAAAAAATTCACGTTCAGCCTCTAGGTAACCGACTGCTGAATTGGCAGGTGATGCTTCAATGGCCAGTTTCTCTAGAGGGGGAGGTAGGCGATTTGGTTGCCCTTGGTTTCAGCCAGTATTGCCCTGATATTACTAGTTCTAGAATGTTCTTCTTGGCATATCTCGATAGGTGGGAATAGACACACCTTAGGCAATTTGTCTTTTCAAAGCTATCGGTTCATTTATCAATTTTTGCACCATAAGATCTATAGTGCCTGTAAAAGAGCTCTCAGTAGATGAAGAGAATCTATTTTTACTGGAGTCTTTTTGATCTTACCTACCAGGATGAGATCATATTCAATCTTAGTAACCAAATTTTGAGCCAATGCGAGATCCATAGGGCTATCTCACCTCAATAGGAAACTTACTTTAGGAAGTTGTGAGTTGATAAAAAAGCACTTAAGATTCTCTGGCGTGGGTTGAGCAATTGTTGGAATCCAGTTCCTTAATTTATTGAATTTAGCTATGAAATATCTAATGGGTTCCTATGATTCCTTTTTCATCTGTGTCAATTATGTTAACAAGGCATGTGCATCTTCAACAAGTTTAAATCTAGCTTCAAATTTAGACTTTACTATATTCCAGTTAGTTATAGTTTGAGCTTGAAGGTGGTAGAACCAATTTGTAGAAGTGCCTTGCAGAGTTTCTATAAAAAGTCTCACTACTACATCTTTGAATTCCATACCGATTATGCCACATGCTATAGAGAAGGTGAAAATATGCTCATCGAGATGAACCTTTCTGTCACCAAAAGACTTGGAAAAATATTTCCTAGAATTATGAGGTAGTTCATGCAAGGGTGGGGTCAAATTAAGAAGACCAAAAGAATTGGCCCATAGACCTTGAGTCATTATGATAGGACAATTAAATGGTGGGATAAAAAATCTTGTTGGGGTCACTAAAGACAAATCCTTACCAGTATTGAGGCTAGAAGCTTCACCAAGTATGGGAGATCTGGCGTTGGTAGGAGGGAAGCTCCTAGTTCGCTAAAGACGAGATGATGAAGGAGAAATATCAAAATTATTTTGCTACACCAGCTCAAATATGGGATCAACAATACCTTCAGCTCTTTGGCCTCATGTGTATCATGGATCTGCCAGAGTGTCAAATGAAAAAGGGACCGAAACTGCTTCAAGTTGAAGCTTGAGGCTTTAAAATGCATGTTCGTATCCCCAGTGGAGTCACCAAAAGATGTTGGGTGAATATTTTGTCGTCAGTTAGTTGACAATAAAATATTCACCTAACAACATATAGTGATTTATGTCACAAAAAGTGTGGGTTTACCACATCTAAATGAGATAAATCTCTCCTCTCATGAAGGGGAGGTTCCTTATGAATATTTATATGCTATATGTATATATAAGTAAGCAAAAAATAATAATCAGGGTAGTATGATAATATCCATCTCTTTTTTCAGAGATGATGTCCAAGGAATAAGAGAGAGAAATCCTACTCTTTGGCTAAGAACATTCATCTTCTTTCACAAATGGTATCCAGCATAGAGGAAAAAATCTCTTGAAGCTGTAACAAAGTCTAGAAGGAAACCCACGTAAGCACAAAGTCTTATGTTGCCTCCTTCACTGATTTGAAAACACATAAAAGTAGAGTGAAATGAAGCCCAAAGTCTTCACCTAAAATTACAATGAATAAAAATATCACCAAGATAAACGTAGCTCAAAGTCTTTCTTTTATCTTTAAGACCATCTTTAGACAATTTCAACACACACACTTTGCTTATTAAATTAGATAGATGAGGGATTATCAAGAAAATAACATAAGAACTATTTCCTAAGTAACACAAATTACTCCAACACAAAGTCTAGAATAAACCTGTATCTCATTCATTTGATAAAATATGATTTACAAGTTGAGCACAAAGTCTCAAAAAGTGTCTCAATTTCAGCTGAGTTTTTGCTCTTAATTATCTAGAGATCCTTTTAGAAAAGAGGTCCCCTCTATATATAGGGAGAAACCTTCAAAATTAAAAAGATTAAAATATAAAAAAATCTTAGTCAAAGATGAGTCATCATTGACTTTGAGATATTTTTTTGGATTTTTTACATGTAATTACATATTACAAAATTGCATGCACTTTTACATGACAAAATTGCATGAGAAGAGAGGAAGAAGAGAGAAAGGGGAAATAGTTCAACTCTTACCATCAAACTTCTTCAGATAAGCATCATACATAGTGATAGATGCCTTAATTCCTATACTATCTAGTGCAATGGTGTTTTTGAAGATGACTCTGGCCCTGATTGTAGCGTCCTTCAATGTTGTGATTGCCTTGGCATGACTAGTTAACCTAGATCTTAGATTATCTAGAGTTAACTGAGTATCTAAAATGTTATCCACAAAATTCATTGAGAATGCTTTCTCTTCAAAATCCCTCTAAATCATACCTTTGAATTCTCGGATCATCTCTTCTACTGATAGAAATTAGTTATCTCTGGAGATGAGGTCGTAAGGCAATTCTTTTAGTTGGTTCAATAGCCTTGTATTGCTTTTCTCGCTAGCATCCTTGGAAGACTTGAGATCTTTGATTAGCTCCTAAAGTACCTGAATCTTGTATATTAGTGATTCATTGATATCTACATGGGAATCTTTATTGGCAATGATGCTGATGGATATCAAGGTGCATTTCTTTAGATCCTTCATCTCGTTCCACTTGCTAAGATATTTCTCTGTACTATCAATATCCTAAGAAATAAGAGAGATGAGGTCCTCTAAATTTTTCCTCACCTTCTTCATCTTGTCCATCTCCTCAGCAGCCTCTTTAAGTAAGGAAATTCCTTGAGTGTGCATCTTTTCATTGTAATCCTCTAGCACTTTCCCTTTCATATAGGTTTTCTCTACTTTCTGAATAACAGGGTCATCTATGAAAAAGGCTTTTGGGGTTGCTACTTTAGGGGCAAGGGTGAATTTATTGACCACTGCAGTCAATTGATCTGCCTTTGCCTTATAGTAATCTTTCATCTCCTTTTCTCTATCAAATTTTTGGACCATGATGTCTATTGTGGATTGTAGATCACTCTTCGCACCCTCGTGAGTAACTTTCCCTAGCTCAACACGAGAAATAGAATAGCTGCTCATGTCAAAACCCTCAAGGGTTACATCTTGTGGAACTTTAGCTATCTCTAAAAATTTGTGCCCCTTTTTCTCATCCAATTTTGAAAGGATCTTTAGTCTCTTAGGGGCCTTAGCTTTCACTGGCACTATCTTGCCAAAATCAAAGTCATCTACAAAGATGGCTAGCTTCTTTCTTTTGGGTGTGAAAGCTGACATCCAAGGAGGGAGAGAAGTACTTGCTTTGGCAATGGTTCCTATAGCTAATGTTGCCAGGGTAATGTTTGCATTGCTAGAGGTAACAACAGGCACAATGGGAGTAATCGATGAAACCGTATTAGCCGCTAACTGATCAATGGCGGAGCTTTCTCCTATATTGAAAGAAGGAGATGTCAGATTAGGGATAGAACCTAAGGAGTGAATACTATCTCTAGAAGCACCTTGAGGATCACCAAACATAACTCTAGAAGGAGAGGCAACTCCAAAAGAAAGAACACTAATAGGAGAAAGAGGCGAAGGAGATGCTACAAGAGATTGAGGTGGTGAAGGAGAAATGTCTATAAGTGGCGGTGCCCCTTCCTGAGAAGGTAGAGGCTTAATTCTTTACTGCTCTAAGGGCCTATCATTTGTCTCCATTTGTTGAGCTGCCTATTCCTAGGAGCTCTATTCTCCAACTCCCTTAGCCATTGATTCTGGCTCCTTATCAACCTTCAATTTCTTGGAAACAAAGATGATTCTAGGCTTGTGAGGGCTAGACAGAGAAGGAGCATCACCTTTATTCTTAGTCTTATTTTTTGCCTTCTTCCTCATTTCCACTTGGAATTCAACCTATGATCTAGTGATAAACTCCTTCAATGTGATTCCTTTGGATGCTAACCAATCATTGGTGTTAGCCGATATTGGTTTGAATCTCTTCCTCAAAGAAGTCAATTCTTTTTGGGACCACTGAATTGGAGGAAGAGGAGAGTCAGCAACCTTCTCAGCAAGGTACCTGTTATTGATAATGTTCTTATCATCGACCAAATTAGAGGGAATATTTGCAAGCCCTAGATATTCAATTTGCTCTAGAGTCAGCCTGTTGTAGTCCATCCTCTTGATTTCTTTAGTTGTTCTCAGGTCTACCTAGATGTCTTCAATCATAGGCTCATGAAACTGAGTCTTTCTTCTGATCATATCTTTGACACCCTTGTAGTCAAAATTGTCTCTTCTCTTGAATTATTTCATGGTAATTAGCTATATTTTCATCTCCATGACATTTGCTTTGGTTGCAGTCAAAATCGAGTATCTGCCAATTTCAATTGGAAACCTAAAACCTAGCTTTTTTAGTTCCATTTGCCTAGTGTGTACAACAACTATTTGTCTACATAGCTCCATTAGGACCAACTTGTCAAAAGGAAATATGGGGAGCATATAGGTATAGCCTTAGAAAATGCCAACCTAGAGATAGAAAAAGGAGGGAAATTGTAGGAACATGCAGCTAAAGTCGTTGATGACTGTTTAGGCTTTATTAGATACTCTCTTTTGTTTGAGTTGAGGGTTGAAATGGTACAAAAATACCATGAAGAAATCATCATTTACCCTCTTAAAATGATGGATTGATCTTTGTAGTGTTAACTAAGGGTAATATGAGTAGACTGGGGTGGTTTTCCTATCTCCTTCAGTTGTCAAACCTGGAAAGGTTTGCATGGAGGATGTAATGTACACCAAGTATGAAGTCATATAGAACTTTGAAGTATTAGATACCTTGTTCAGTTTTAGATTAAGGTAAAAGTAGGTTTTGAAGGGGCCCCAAAACCCAAGTACAAGGAAAGAAAGAAAGAGCATCCAAAACCACAGGCACAGCCTAAAAACTACAACAAGGAAGTAGCAAAAACAAGTTTTTAATGGACCTGAAACCACCAGAAGGACTACCAGTAAAAACCCAGATTTAATAGAGATCTAGCTACACCAAAGGCATAGGATTACAAAAAGAAAACAAAGAACAGGACCAGTTTCATAACCAACAAGAGGAACCAGATTATTCATCTAGTTCCAATATCATTTTCATAGTTTATTTTCCTTTCATAACAGTATCCTGGGTAGTGGTTGCCGCCAGCATGGCTCCTTTTTGTGTAACCTTCTTTCTTGAACTTTGTCTCGTCCTTTTGTTAGGTCCCTCCAAGGATTTGGTCTCCTCATTGGCTCTTTTTCCAATATTGACAGCAGCAACACAAATATTGGGCCTAACTTCCTTTAATTTCGTTCTGTTGCCCTTAATGAGTTCCTGGAGGTTATTCTCATAGTCTTTGAGCTTGACTGGGATATCTCTTATCTAATTTTCCATATTGTTAATTTTGTTCCATACAGCTTTCAGGGTATCTTCCATAGTTTCCACTTTCCTTTTGAGATCCATAATCTCCCTACACGTCCAAGAATCAAGTTGGAAAGATGCCTCTGCTTTGTAATTAACCCAAGTCATTGGTGTGTGTGTTTCATCATTCTGTTTTTTCCCTCTCCATTCCTCAGAATTTTTATTGGGACTGTTCTTGACTTCTTCAAAGATATCCTCTCGACCCTTTTATTCCCGCTCTTTAATTCTAGTTTGAATTTCCATATCCATATCTTGATTATCATCCTGACCTGTAGTTTCCTTTTCATTCTTTGAAACTGGGTCCTCAACAGGGCCATCTTGGACAAATTCATCCTTTGACACTTTCTGATTTTCCTCCATATCTTTTGTTCTATTTGCAGAATCCTCCTCTGTGTTGACATCATCTTTTTCATTCTTCTTAGGACATTCTTCATCCTCATTAGAGTTTGTATCCCAGCTTTCAGTTCCTTCTTCTTCTTCCAAGTTTTCCTCCTTGGGTTTATCAATTCTCTCCCATTCCGTTTCTTCTTTTACATTCTACTTTTTAGTGCTAGGGAGCTTGATTTTTCCTTTCCTGTTTACACTTTCACTCTTTCTGTTCCTTGACTCCTTGTTTTTCCCCTGTTTGGGGTGCTTTACCATTTCATTATTCTTGCAATAGCCTTCAATTAACAGAATAAGGCCTTCATGTAGGATAGGGCACGTTTCCTTTTTCCTATGAGCATATAAAATTTGGACCAAGGAGAAGTGAAGATAAAAGGGAAAAGACAAACTTAGCTTGTGCCTGAAATGGTTAAGGAAGATAAAGTGGAATTTGTGCACTCACTTACTTCTTCTGTCCAAGATGAAGTACTCCCTTATGCAGCTTAAGACATCCCTCCATATCCCTTTAATCTAATCCAATTCATAGAAATCCCTGTTCTTGACCAGCTTCTGCTCTTCCTCGTTCAGTTGCTCATGAAGAGTGTTGCTGATCTGCTCACCCCAAAAGATGACTTGCTTCCCTTGGAGGATTATCTTGATGAAGGGATACATCCATTCATAGAATTGTGAAGAAGATGACAGACCTCATACCCTACTAAGGAGAGTAATCAAGTCACCAACTTCTTTAATGAAATCACTCCTTTAGAAATTCCACAACCATCTAGACAAATTGGTCCTAAGAGTCTTTAGCCACCTATTATTCATTACCTTCTTTACCCTCTTGGGGTCCTTGTCATACTCCTTCTATGCCTCAACGAAGTTGATTCTCAATACTTCAGTAGCAAGAGTGAACATGAAGACTTTATCAATAAATTTTGAGTCCAACTGAATTATCACATTGTTATTGGCATCTGATACTGACCAAGTCTCTCTATTATAGAACTGGGTGCACTGGAGGACAAACTCTGTATGATGTGCTACTACTAGGAAAGAGAACTAGATGAATGTTGCTTTTGATTATTCTTTTTATCTTCGAGCTCAGGTTCATCACCTTGGTTCTGGTTATGAACTCAACCATATCCACGTGGCCAATCTCTATGTCCCTAATTTTGTCAACATTAGAAGTGATCGAGGTGATCGAGAAAATGCCTTGGTACCGATACTTCGTGAGTTTTGACTTCTTCAGAGAAGCTTCAATCATTGGAACTAGTCTTGATTGAGTGGGTGCCGATGAATGAGAATCTTTAGGGGGTACTTCAATGATAATTATGATCGTGTAATTAGGGAAATCTAGGCAAATTAGGGAATTTGCACGTTGGGCGATCATGACCAAGGAAGGGCACTTGACAGGGCCATATCAAAAAATGGGTCAAAGAATGAGAGGAAAAAAGGGGAGGAGGTGAAAAAATGAAAAGGATGGAAATTTCTCTAGAGTTAGAGAAATTTGAAGGAAAAAATGCAAGGGTGGCAAAATTTGCTGCCCTAGCATGTGGAATGGTTTGCATGCACAGGCGGCAAATTTTATTGCCCTTGCATGCAAAGGGAGAAAAAAGGAATGGGTAGAAAAAATTTCCACCCATGCATGTTTAGTAGGAAAGTGCAGGGGTGGAAATTTTTTTTGCCCTTACACTTTCGACCTGCATCAACGGTGAATTTCAGCGCCACTGCAGGTAAGTGGAAAGGAGCCTATATCAAAGGAAAATTTCACCACTGACACAGGAGGTGGGGAACAACAAGGTTAGGGTTGTGAGTTTTCTGCCCTTAACAATTAAGACTAGTAAATTTTTGGTAAAGAAGGGAGGGTGGTGAATTTTGCCGCCCCAACATGGAGAAAATGATAAAAGGCTGACGGGGAAGGGAGAAAGAGAGATCGGCGGGAGAAGAAGAAGCAGGCTAATGGCCCTAGGAGAAGAAAGGAAAACTAAAAAAACTAAGAATGAAACTTAAAGAGAGGGAAAAAAATGCTATAAAAAAAACCTACCTAGAAAACCATGCGTGCCGTGAGCTCGAGTTTGCCCAAAATGCACTTTTACCCATTTGATGGATCATCCAGAGGCAAAAGGCAGGAGGAGGATTGGAAGGAATGAAAAAAAATGAGGTGAAAAATAGATTCAATGGGGTGAAAATTGACCCCAACCACTCGGTGTGTGTGGTAATAAATGTCATGCATGAAAATCGAGGTAGTACAGGGGCGATAAAATTTGCCACCCTTACACTGGAAAAATGAAGGGACATGTAAGGGTGACAAAATTTGCCATTCCTACATGTAAAAAAGGAAAAATGCAAGGGTATAAAATTTTTCCACTCCTGCACATCCAAATTTATGGGCGGTAATATTCACCACTCTTGCATGTTGGAAGGAAAAATGCACTGATGGCAAAAATTGCCACCCGTGCACGACAACAGCAGAAAAAAAATAACTTTAAAAAAGTCAAATTTTGGTCCCCTAGTCACATCGAGACTATAAAAACTTTCACGTATTGGGGAAAAAGTAATGAAAATATATTACAAATTTTGAATGGTGTCAGTTGAGCCAATATGAGCACGAGAAAAACTCATCTTGAAAATAGACTTAGAGAGACAAAGTACAAAATGAACAAGTTTCACAGGGGGTTTTTCCAAAAATAAGCTAAGCTAATTTTAGGAATAATAGCTAACTCCTATTGGGGAAATTTTGTTAATTGAATCAATCACTAGGAGTAGAAACTAGTCTCTAAGTGCCTTCATCCAAGCCATTGGGCTATGGAGTCAAGCCAAAAATGAAAGAAAACAAACAAAACATAAAAACTATATAAACATACAAGTGGGTTCATCTAAACTTCAAGAATTGAAAAGCTTCAGATGTTGCCCACTGTGGGGTAATGCAAATGATGTTCCATCCTGATACTCTTGTAAGAAGCTACTCTCACCATAGAGTTGTCAAATGGTAAATGGACCTCTCCATAAAGAGTCAAATTTGCCATGCATTCCATTCAGTTCTCACCTCATGTCCCACAACGAGACTTGATCTCTGACTTAAAAATCATGAACCTTAGCCTTTTTATCAAAAAGTTTCTTCACCTAATTTTGATGCACTGTAATCCGATCCACCACCATGGTTCACTGCTCATTCAGTTTGGTCAGACACATGATCCTTTTGTCGATCAAACTTTTGAAGGTTGAATCTTTGATTTCTTTGCCTAACCTGAGTGCTGGTAGTTCTAGAGTGATGGGTATCTTTGCATTCAAACCATACCGAATTTGGAAAGGTGACATACCTATAGCCCTCTTGGGTGTAATCTTATCCACCCATAAAGCATCGAACAGTGCCTTGTGCCAAGATCTCTGATTATCATCTTCCAATTTCTTGATAATAGTGACCAGGTTCTTATTACTTGATTCTACTTGGCCATTTCCCTATGGAAAATAATTTGAAGTGTGGGATAGGGTAATTCCATAATAAAAATAGAATTGATTAATTTCATGTGAAGAGAAATAGGTTACATTCTCTGTTATAATTTTGAGTGAGACCCTAGACTGGGAAATGATATTTTCCTTTAAAAAATGTCTTCCACATGCCAAATTGTGGAAAGACTCTAAGAGTTTATCTTGTTGAACCTTATTGACACAACAAAAAAATGCTCCATCTAGGTTCCCTTTGTACAGACCATTATCCCATAAAACATAGCTAACAACCTTTAGCTTAACATTTCATTTTTCCTTATAGGAGAGATGAGTAAGACACTCACCATAAGTCAGAAAATGGGCAATGTTGGAATACCACTCATCAGTAGTGGCAACAAAGAGGACCATGGATATGCCTTCGATCTCTATTTCTTCATTTTTTGCTCTTTCAAGAATGTTGTTGGAAATCAACTAACAAATACTCTTTTCCAACATGAGTTTGGTAGGTTTGATGTCTAGATCAAACTCCTGAATCTTGGCAATCTAATTACCCCTCTTTGTACCAAACTCCTATTGAGTCGAAATGGACTTCACTATTGTATCAGGGACTAGAACCTCAGTGTGTGAGTTAAGGATATAAAACCTAAAATGCTTGACTGCTTTGACCACCGCATACGCATGCTTCTCCATATTGGAATATTTCAACTCACGAGCCTTGAGTGGAAAACTCATGAAGTATATAGGAGATTCCACACCTTCTTGGTTTTGTTGAACTAAAATAGCTGAGAGTGTATGTTTAGAAGCATAACTATATATTTTGAAGTTTTTAGTGTAGTTCAGACAAACCAAAATTAGTGTGTGAGCTATTACTTCTTCGTTATCTTTGAAAGATAATTTGCCCATTGTAGTCCACCTGAAGGTAGTATTACCTTTAATCATATTGACGATGTGGCAGGTTTTCTCAGTGAACTCAGGGATGAACCTTCAAAGAAAATTCACCTTCCCAAAGAAAGAGTGAACCACAGTTTTATTGGTAGGTATAGTAAGTTCTTGGATGGACTTGACTCTTTTAAAGTCAATTTTAATACCTTCTCAAGACACAATGTGTCTGAGAAGTTTCCCTTCAGTCATCCCAAAGACAAATTTTTTAGGATTTAAAGAAATACCGTTCTGATGATAACATTTCAATTTTCTTTGTAAATGGTGGACATGGTAGGAATGATGCTTTGAAAATACCATCAAATCATCCAAGTATACTACAATGAACTTACCCATTTCATCCTTGAAAGTGAGGTCCATCAATCTTTAAAATGTGGCACCTGCATTGATCAGATCAAAAGGCATTCTTCGATAGGCGAAGGTGCCCCAAGGTGTGGTGAAGGTAGTCTTATGTTGATCTGCTTTTCCAACTTCAACCTGATTATATCCTGAGAAACCATCCAGCATTGATAACATCTCTGAACCTATTACCATTTGTAGCACTTGATCCATGATAGGGAGAGGGTAGTTATCTTTTAAAGATAATTGATTCAAGTTTTTGAAATCTACATAGATTCAAATTTCACCATTCTTCTTTTTGACAGGCACTATTTTGGCAATCCATGTGGAGGGATGGATTGGGAAAATTATTTGGGCATCAAGCATTTTTTTTATCTTAGCTAAAATGATACCTGATATTTTTGGATTATATTGCCTAGAATTTTGCTTGTAAGGCACAGAGTTAGCCTTAAGAGGAATGTCGTGGTGAATGTCATCAGGCCTGAGTGATTTCAGATCATCATAGGAATAAGCTAAGACATCTATATATTGGTAGAGTAGATTAACAAGCTTGAATCTCTCTTTAGGAGTACAACATTTCTCAATGTTCACCATCTTAGGATCTCATGATGAACCCGGGAGGAGTTTGAATCTGTTCACTATTTTTTGATGAACCTATCATGATTATCAAACAATTTCTCTAGAGAAACCAGCCCTTTAAGAATCTTATTCCCTTTAAGCTGCAAGAAATCCTCACTTGTGTTCGCATTTGATTTGGAAGTTTCTTCACATCCCTAAAGTTCACTGCCTTCAAAATGTAGTTGTTTAAAGCTATCCTTTTGCTCCAAGAAGGCAATGATTTTATCATCATTGTTGAATACTTGCCAATGGCTGGCATTATTGGGTACACTTGGCTAAAAGACTAGTTTAATAGTGTACTAATCTCCTTTGAAATTTGGGTGAAGAACCAAGAGAGTCAAAAAATAGCCAATGCATCCACCTGGTCATTGAATTCTCTTAGAATGATAGAGATGCTAAAAGCATCAAAATTTTCAATTTGGTCCCAAACAAGATTGTGATAGTGACACAATCTTTCATTCTTGGTTTGATAGAGGTTTCTTATCTAGCAAACCACCAATAAAGCATCCCCTTTAGCAGCTTGTAATCTAAGTAATGGGGATTTATACTCAGATGTGTTGTTGGTCTTGTTGAACTGTAACTTGTAGGATAAAGGAACAATATCTCCTTGAGGAGATACCAACATAACTCTAGCTCTTGAATTGGTAGAAGAGCAACTGCTATCGAATTCTAAGATCTATACCTCACTAGATATCACTTTTTCTTTGCAAATTTCTTCATTTAGGGGAAGAGGTTCTCCCATGCATTCATTTTGCTTTATCGATTCTCTTGCTATGTCAGCTGAACACATTTCCAAGTTATCACTTATTGGAGTTTCATCGGATGCCTCATGGACTTCATCTATAGATAGGAAGTAGTTGTCCATGCTAGAAGACTCAAATAAAATTTGAGCTTCTGGTGCTGATGATTGGGTGACTACATATCTTGCCTCTTTTTTAGGAAGCAATTTATTCATAACACATTGAATTGGGATTCTCACCTTTGACAAGTCCATGCTTAGCTCACCTCTGACATCCTTGCAAAAATTTTGCCCAAGCAAGATGCCGTAAGAGGCTAGAACATCGGCCACTACAACCCTCATTTTTATCCTCTTTTCTGGAAAATATGTGAACACAAATTGGGCATATTTTATTTTACCAAGGAGTGGGACATGCTTGTTTTCCATAGAAAAACACATCCCAAAAGTTTTGTTCAAAGTTAGACCAAGAGAATCTACCACCTTGGCAGGCATGACATTATCTGAGGCTCAAGAGTCTATTATGAAATTACTCAATTTGTAACCATTTATTAGTAGGGAAACATAAAAGGGTTCTATTTTTCTAGGAGCAATAGGAGGAGTCATGACAAGATTATTTTGGGTGGACTTGTCCTTGGGGGGATCATGAGCAGCCTTTGAAGAATCTTGTCTTGTGGGGACAGCTTTATTTTTCACATATTCCACCAACCTATCAAATTATTTAGGATAGCTCTCAAATACTCAATCTCTATCATCTGAATCTTAGATTTTCTAGTGTGATCAAATATATCAAATAATTGGAAAAAAATTGAGATAGAGGAAGAGGGTCCATTATCTAGGTCTTTAGTGGGTGTGGCACTGGTCTGAGCAACAGAGGTGGAAGATACAGGGTAGTTAGAGGTACTTATTTTTTTGTGAGTTACATGCTCTTTTGATTAAGGAGGCAATGGAGTCCCTCATTTAGGGATGGAAACCATTGGTTGAGGTTCTTCTTTTGCTTTTCCTTTGTCAGCCTTTGGAGCTGACTAGTTTTGAGATCTAGTAAAAATAACATAAGATCCATCCAACCCTTCTCTTTTACTTTCAGCTTCATCTTAGTAATCTAGGAAACCAATATTAGATTCGCCAGCTAATTCTTCTTCCTGCTATTCAAAGAGATTAGCATCATCTTGTTGGTCCAACTCAGGTTGGAGTGAAAAGTCGTGTTTAGCCTCTAAGTAATTGATCACTAAATTGGTAGGTGTTGTTTCAATGGCTAGTTTCCCTAGAGGGGGAGGTAGGCGATTTAGTAGCCCTTAGTTCTGGCTAGCATTGCCCTAATATTACTGATTATAGAATGTTCTTCTAGGCATATCTCGATATGTGGGAATAGACACACCTTGGGCAATTTATCTCTTCAAAACTTTCAAGTCATTTGTCAATTTTTGCACCATAGGATCTATAGTGCCTATAGAAGAGCTTTCAGCAGATGAAGAGAATCTATTTTTACTGGAGTCTTTTTTAATCTTACCTACTAGGATAAGATCATCTTCAATCTCAGTAGCCAAATTTTGAGCCAATGTAAGATCCATAGGGCTAGCTCACCTCAACAAGAAACTTACTTTGGGAAGTTGTGAGTTGATAAAAAAACACTTAAGATTCTCTCGCGTGGGCTGAGTGATAGTTGGAATCCAGTTCCTTAACTTATTAAATTTGGCTATGAAATCTCTCATGGGTTCTTGGGATTCCTTTTTCATCTGTGTCAACTACACTAACAAGGCATGTGCATCTTTAGCAAGTTTAAACCTAGCTTCAAATTTAGACTTTAGTGTATTTTAGTCAGTTATAGTTCGAGCTTGAAGGTGGTAGAACCAATTCGCGGTAGCATCTTGTAGAGTTTTTACAGAAAGTCTCACTACTACATATTTGAATTCCACACTGATTACACTTCATGCTATAGAGAAGGTGGAAATATGCTCATCAAGATGAACCTTCCCATCACTAAAAAACTTGGGAAATTTTTTCTTATAACTATGAGGTAGTTCATGCAAGGGTGGAGTCAAATTAAGAGGACCAAAAGAATTGCCCCATGGACCTTTGAGCCATTATGATAAGATGATTAAATGGAAGGATAAAAAATATTGGTGGGGTCACTAAAGACAAAGCCTTACCAGTATTGAGGCTAGAAGCTTCACCAGGTATGGGAGATCTGGCGTTGGTAGGAGGGAAGCTCCTAGTTCTCTGAAGACGAGATGATGAAGGAGAAATCTCAAAATTATTTTGCTACACCAGCTTGAATATAAGATCAACAATAACTTGAGATCTTTGGCCTCATGTGTATGGTGGATCTACTAGAGTGTCAAATGAAAAAGGGACTGAAACTGCATCAAATTGAAGCTTGAGGCTTCAAAATACACGTTTGTATCCCTAGTAGAGCCACCAAAAAGCTATTGGGTGAATATTTTGTCATCAACTAATTGATGACAAAAAGGGTATATCAACCACAACATAGGGAGATTTATGCCACAAAAAGTGTGGGTTTACCACATCTAAATGAGATAAATCTCTCCTCTCATGAAGGGGAGGTTCCTTATGAATATTTATATGTTATATGTATATATAAGTAGAAAATAATACTCAGGGTAGTACGATAACATCCATCTCTCTTTTTTTAGAGATGATGTCCAAGGAATAAGAGAAAGAAATCATGGTCTTTGGCTAAGAACATTCCTCTTCTTTCGAGAATGGTATCCAGCATAGAGTAAAAAATCCCCTAAATTAGGTAACAAATTCTACAAGGAAACCTACGTAAGCACAAAGTCTTCCATTGTCTCCTCCACTGATTCAGAATATGTATAACCATAGAGTGAAATGAAGCCCAAAGTATTTGCCTAAAACTACAATGAATAAAATGATCGCCACGATAAAAGTAGCTCAAAGTCTTTCTTTTATCTTTAGGACCATCTTTAGACAATTTCAACACACACACTTTGCTTATTAAATTAGACATATGAGAGATTATCAGGAAAAGAACATAAGAACTATTTCCTAAGTAACACAAATTACTCCAACACAAATTCTAGAATAAACATGTTTCTCATTTATTCAATAAAATATGATTTACAAGTTGATCACAAAGTCTCAAAAAGTGTCTCAATTTCAGCAGAGTTTTTGCTCTCAATTATCCTGAGATCCTTTTACAAAAGAGGTCCCCTCTATATATAGGAATAAACTTTCAAAATTAAAAAGACTAAAATACAAAAATATCTTAGTCAACTGTGAGTCATCTTTGACTTTGAGATATTTTTCTAAATTTTTTACATGTAATTACATATTACAAAATTACATGCACTTTTACATCACAAAAGTGCATGAGAAGAGAGGAAGAAGAGAGAAAGGGGAAATTGTTCAACTCTTGCCGCTGGACTTCTTCAAATAAGCTTTATACATAGTGATAGATGCCTAAATTTGTATACTATCTAGCACAATGGTGTTCTTGAAGATGACTCTAGCCCTGATTGTAGCATCCTTCAATGTTGTGACTTTCTTGGCATGACTAGTTAACTTGGATCTTAGATTATCCAGAGTTAACTGAGTATCTAAAATGTTATCCACAGAATTCATTGAGAACACTTTTTCTTTGAAATCCCTCTGAATCATACCTTTGAATTCTCAGACATCCCTTTTGCTGAGAGAAATTGGTTATCTCTGGAGGTGAGGTCACAAGGCAATTCTTCTAGTTGATTCAACAGGCATGTATCACTTTTCTTGCTAGCATCCTTGGAAGACTTGAGATCTTCGATCAGCTCCTTGAGTACCTGAATCCTGTATATTAGTGATTTCTTGATCTCTACATAGGAATCTTTGCTAGAAATGATGTCGATGGATATCAAGGTGTGTTTCTTCAGATCCTTCATCTCCCTCCACTTGCTAAGATATTTCTCTATACTATCAATATCCTGAAAAATAAGAGAGATGAGTTCCTCTAAATTTGTCCTCACCTTCTTCATCTTGTCTATCTTCTCAGCAACCTCTGTAAGTAAGGAAATTCCCTGAGTGTGCATCTTTTCAATGTAATCCTCTAGCACTTTCCCTTTCATATAGGTTTTATCTACTTTCTGAATAACAAGGTCATCTAGAGAAAAGGCTTCTAGGGTTGCTGCTTCAGGGGAAAGGGTGAATTTCTTGACTACTATAGTCAATTGTTCTACCTTTGCCTTATAGTAATCTTTCATCTCATTTTCTCTGTCAAATTTTTGGACCATGATGTCTATTGCTAACTGTAGATCACTCTTTGCACCCTCGTGAGTAACTTTCCTTAGCTCAACATGAGAAATAGAATAGCTGCTCATGTCAAAACCCTCAAAAGTTACATCTTACAGAGGTTTAGCTATCTCTAGAAATTTGTGCCCCTTTTCCTCAACCAATTTTGAAAAGATCCTTGGTATATTAGGGGCCTTAGCTTTCACTGGCACTATCTTGCCATAATCAAAGTCATCTATAGATATGGCTAGCTTCTTTCTTTTGGGCGTGAACGCTAATATCCAAGGAGGGAGAGAAGAAGTACTTATTGTGGCAATAGTTCCTACAGCTAGTGTTGTCGAGGTACTGTCTACACTGCTAGTGGTAACAGTGGGTGTGGTGGGAGTAACTAGTGAAACCGTATCAGTTGTTGACTGATCAATGGTGGAGCTTTCTCCTATATTGAAAAAAGGAGATGCCAGACTAGGGATAGAACTTGAGAAGTGAAGAGTATCTCTAGAAGTACCTTGAGGATTGCCAAACATACTTTGGATGGAGAGGTAGCTCTAGAAGAAGGAACATTGATAGGAGAAAGAGGTGAAGGAGATGCTGCAAGAGATTGAGGTGGTGAAAGAGAAATGCCTGTAAGTGGTTGTGCCCCTTCCTAGGAAGGTAGAGGCTCAATTCTTTGCTACTCTAAGGGCTTGTCATCTATCTCCATTTGTTGAGCTACCTATTTTTGGGAGCTTTATTCTCTAACTCCCTTAGCCATTAATTTTGGCTCCTCAACAACCTTTGATTTCTTGGAAATAAAAATGATTTTAGGCTTGTGAGGCCAAGACAGAGAAGGAGCGTCACCTGTATTCTTAGTCTTTTTTTTTCCTTCTTCCTTATTTTTGCTTGGCATTTAGCCTCTAATCCTATAATAAACTCCTTCAATGTGATCACTTTGGCTGCTAACCATTCATTAGTGTTAGCCAATATTGGTTCGAATCTCTTCCTCATAGAAGTCAATTCTTTTTAGGACCATTGAATTAGAGGAAGAGGAGAGTCAACAACCTTCTCAACTAGGTACCTATTGTTGATAATGTTCTTGTCATCGACCAAATTAGATGGAATATCTATAAGCCCTAGATATTTGATTTACTCTAGAGTTAGCTTGTTGTAGTCCATCCTCCTAATTTCTTCAGCTATTCTCAGGTCTACCCAGATGTCTTCAACCATAGGCTCATGAAACTGAGTCTTTCTTTTGATCATATCTTTGACACCCCTATAGTCAAAATTGTCCCTTCTCTTGAACTATTTCATGATAACCAACTTCATTTCTATCTCCATGACCTTTGCTCTGGCTACAGTCGAAATTGAGTATCTGCTAATTTCAATTGGAAACCTGAAACCTAGCTTTTTTTAGTTTCATTTGCCTAGTGTGTATGATAACCATTTGTCTACACAGCTCCATTAGGATCAACTTATCAGAAGGAAATCTAGGGAGCATATAGGGATAGCCTTAGAAAAAGCCAACCCAAAGATAGCAAAAGGAGGGAAATTGTAGAAACATGCAGCCAAAGCCATTGATGACCATCCAAAATTCATCAAATACTCTATTCTGTCTAAGCTGAGGGTAAAAAAGGCACAAAAATATTTCAAAGAAGGCATCATTTACCCTTTTAAAATGATAGATTGATCCTTGTAGTGTTAACTGAGGGTAATATGAGTAGACTAGGGTGGTTTTCCTGTCTCCTACAGTCATCAAACCTAGAAAGGTTTGTATGGAGGCTGTAATGTACACCAAGTATAAAATCATATATAACTTTGAAGTAGCAGATACCTTGGTCAGTTTCTCATGAAGAGTGTTGTTGATCTACTCACCCCAGAAGATGGCTTGGTTCCCTTGGAGGATTATCTTGATGAAGGGATACATCCATTCATGGAATTGTGAAGAAGATGGTAAACCTCATACCCTGTTGAGTAGAGTAATCAAGTCACCAACTTCTTCAATGAGATCACTTCTCAAGAAATTCTATGGCCATTTAGACAAATTGGTCCTGGGAGTCTTTAGCCACCTATTATTCATTACCTTCTTTGCCCTCTCGGGGTCCTTATCATACTCCTTCTGTGCCTCAACAAAGTTGATTCTTAGTACTTCAGTAGCAAGAGGGCACATAAAGACTTTATCAATAAATTGTGAGTTTAGCCAAATTATCACATTGCTACTATCATCCGATACTGATCTGGTCTCTCTATTATAGAACTGGGTGCACTGGAAGATAAACTCTATATGATTTGGCGCTACTGGGAAAGAGGTAACTAGATGAATGTTGCTTTTGATTATCCTTTTCATCTCAGAGCTCAAGTTCATCACCTTGGTTCTGGTTATGAACTCAGCCATATCCACGTGGCCAATCTCTGTGTCTCTAATGTCATCAACATTAGAAGTGACCGAGGTGATCAGGAAAACACCTTGGTACTGATACTTCATGGCTTCTAACTTCTTCAAAAAAGCTTCAGTCATTGGAGCTAGTCTTGATTGAGTAGGTACTAATGAGTGAGAATCTTCAGGGGGTACTATAATGATAATCATGATCATATAATTAGGAAAAATTGGGGAATTTGCACGTTCGGTGATCATGACCAAGGAAGGGCACTTGATAGGGCTGGCTCAAAAAATGGGTCAAAAAATGAGAGGAAAAAAGGGGAGGAGGTGAAAAAAATGAAAAGGATGGAAATTTCTCTAGATTTAGAGAAATTTGGAGGAAAAAATGCAAGGGCAGCAAAATTTGCCACCCTAGCATGTGGAATGGTTTGCATGCACAGACAATAAATTTTGCCACCCTTGCATGTAAAGGGAGAAAAAATCATAGGCAGTGAAAATCACCACTCATGCATGTTTAGTAGGAAAGTGCAAGGGTATAAAAATTCACCATCCTTGCACTTTTGACTTGCGTTGGCAGTGAATTTTGCCGCCACTGCAAGTAAGTAGAAAGGAACCTGTATCAAAGGCAAATTTCACCACCGACACAGGAGGTGGGGAATGACAAGGTTAGGTAGTGAGTTTTCCACCCTTAACAAGCAAGACTAGGAAATTTGTGCGAAAGAAGGGAGGGCGATGAATTTCTCCACCCCAACATGGAGAAAATGATAAAAGGTTGACAAGGAAGGGAGAAAGAGAGATCAGCAGGAGGAGAAGAGGAAGCGGGTCGATGGGCCTAGGAGAAGAAAGGAAAACTAAAAACAAAATTGAGAATGAAACTTAAAGAGAGGAAAGGAAAAAAGAAATAAATGCCAAAAACAAAACCTACTTTGAAAACCATGAGTGCTATGAGCTCAAATCTGCCCAAAATACACTTTTACCCATTCACTGGATCATCCAGAGGCAGAAGGCAAGAGGAGGAGTGGAAGGAATGAAACAAAATGAGGTGAAAAATGGATTAAATGGGGTGTAAACTAACCTAAACCACTCGACATGCATGGTAATAAATGCCATGTGAAAAAATTAAGGCAGTGCAGGGGCGACAAAATTTGCCGCCCTTGCACTGGAAAAATGAAGGGACATGCAGGGGCGAAAAAATTTGCCACTCCTGCATCTAAAAGAGGAAAAATGTAGGGGTGGAAAATTTTGCCACTCCTGCATGTCTATATTTAGGGGTGGCAAAATTCATTGCTCCTGCATGTTGGAAGGAAAAATGCACTGATGGCAAAAACTGCCGCCCATGCACGATAATAGAAGATAAACACTAAGTCTGAAAAAGCCAAATTTTGGTCCCCTGGTTGCATCGAGACCATAACAACTTTCATGTCTTAGGGAAAAAGTAATGGAAATATGTTACAAATTTTGAACGGTGTCAGTTGAGCCAATACGAGCATGAGAAAAACCTGTCTCAAAAATGGACTTAGAGAGACAAAGGGTGAAACGAACAAGTTTCATAGGGGGTTGTTCCAAAAACAAGCTGAGCTAATTTTGGAAACAACATATAATACTTGATAATATATAAAAATATAATCCAAGTATTTGAATTCATAAATTTAATTTACTTCAAAATATTTTAAACTATCAAAACAAATTACAATATCACATAAAAGTAGTGCAAAACATATATATATATATATATATATATATATATATATATATATATATATATATAATATTATGGAAAGATTGAAATATTTTAAATATCAAGAAGACTTTTATATATATTATATCATATTATAATGTTATATTATTATATAATTATGGTTTAAAAGTTATAAAATCAATGAGATCAAAACTTTAAAACCTCTCAAACTTATATTAATGGATTTGAAATTAAGGCTAGTGTGGAGAAGTATCATAACTAAAGTTACAAATAATTGATAAGTGACAATATGAATTTTAGAATAAAAATTATAAATCCATATGAAATCAAATTTATCCTTTCAAAAATTCCATCTCAAATCTAACCAAAGTGAAATTAATTAAATGTTCCAAAATGCTACATGATTTATACTTTTTTCTATTAATGGTATTTAAATATGGGTTTTAAGTAGGACCCTACCATTTACATGGGACATATAGGCATGGTATTAAGAACTATATATATATATCAATACACCTACAAAATAAATAAATAAATAACATTAAAACTACATTAAAAACTCAAAAATAGCTAAAAATGGATAAAATATCAAGAGTGCCTTAGTACCTAGGACATTTCCACCCATCTAAAACATCTGTCCAGCTCTCCATCATCTTCTTGTTAGTAAATTCCATGTTCTATAGAATTTTATGATCAAAATCTTTGTCATATTCTTTATATTCAAGAATTTTATACATTAATTTTACTTTTACTATTCAAAACTGATTCACATATATCACAAAAATAAAATTTGTTTTTTTAAAATTTATTTCCAACTAAAATATGTATGATGCAATTGGAAATCACATTATAAATTGGCAACATGTGATAATCCTAACACATTCAATAAGTAAAATGACAAAAAAAACATTTTAAGACAAATTTCCCCCCACCACACACAATGCAATTAATATGATACAACAAATGTTTTGAAAAAATTCAAGTATTTTAAGCATGCAAAAATTATTCATAACATTATAAGCCTTACAGGGTAGTTTTTTTAATAAAATATGGGTTGAAACAAGAAAATTGTGTTTTTTTAAACATAAGAGTGTAATCCAAGTAAATTGTTTCCTAAGTAGGTAAGTACAAAGCCATTGAATGATTTTTGGTAAATAGGGAAGGATTGTTCATCAAGTGTGGCATAAATAATGAGAAATAATTAAAAAGGGATCTTAGGATAGATGACTATTATTACATCAACATATAATATAAATTATTGAATCAAGTAATGTTTTGAATATAATAACTTATAGTAATATCACATTATTAAAAATTTAATTCAAATAAATTAACATATTTAACAATTAATAAGATAATAACTTATAGTTTTATGCAATATCATTTGACTTAACCTACGTGATAAGTACTTCATATTAATAATCAAGATTATTTAGTCAAAATACCAATGAAATAAGGAAAAGAGAGATAAAAGAATAAAGAGAAACCAAAATTGATAAAATATACAAAAAGGGGAAAGAAAAGAAAAGAAAACTAACCAACATCCAAATATTTCCATTTCACTACAAATAATAAAATAACATACTACCAAAAAAAAAAAAAAAATGTATAACAAGAAGTAATTTTCATCATTGCTTAAAAACTTGATAGTTTGTCTAATATAATTGTCTTCAATGTATGTTTGCATATATGGAGAAAGTAAGAGAGTATATTTGAGACAATTATTTTTGAAATAATCATAGTGATTTTAATTTTTATAATTTTTTTCACTTAATATTTGTGTATATGGAAGGAAAATCAAACTATTTGCATCGAGTTGCGAGATAAAAAAGAAATGGGAAACATAGTTAAACTTATGAAAATCATTTTGATTATTATATGTATCAAATCCTCTTTGTATATTTATCAAAAATGATATCTAAATATATTAAATAACCTTATCATATATTATTAAATCATGTGAAAGAAAACTTTTACCTTTGGATGATATCTTATAAAATTCAATGCCTATTTTTAAAGTCTTCATATTGAAATTCTAATGATATTTTATCTATTTAATGTTTGAAATAATTTTAAACTTTAAACTTTAAAAGAGAATTATCATATAGATCATAATTTTTTAGTTTAAAATAGGGATCAAAATAGCATACCTTAGGTAACATCATTATTCCTTGTGAATAATTCAAAGGAAAAATATTAAAATAACATCCTCTAGGCAAAGGCATAGTTTCATTACCATTATTTAAGTTTTAGATATGATATTCCATAGTTTAATAAGCTGGTTTACATTGAGAATAACTAAGATTATTTGTAACTTTTTATTGAGTGTTACTTATCTCTATATAAATATTTTCAAGTGATTTATATTTTTTGTTTCTAAATTTAATAATGTATAATGTGTCTTGTCTTCAAAAAGATTTGAATCTTCAAAGCCAAAGAAAGAATTATTGAAAACATTATAGTTTTTAAACTAAGAAAATTTAAAAGAATGCTATAATGCATAAAAAATGTATATTCTTCCAAATAATTAGAGATAAAAATTTCAAAAGAATCAGTAGACTCAAAACTAGAGTTAGAATAACACATTCCAAGTAGAAAAATACTTTTGAGTAATTCATTTAAAATATGTAAAAATTTTAAATTTAAGAATACCTCAATTGAATTTTTATTAACTATATTATGAAGGATCATGTTTTGATTTGATGTCATCTATTTCCAAATTTAAAAAAAAAGAAGATAAAATTAATCTGACTTAATAGAAAAGGATGATTAACATTTAAAATTAGTACCAAATCATTAGTTTATTAAAAATATTTACTTAAAGGATAAAATAAATTACTTGAATGAACAAGAAGTTTATAATTTTTAAGAGTTACATGTTTTGAAAGTAATAATGATTTCCTATTTTCTTGGGAAAAATGAATAAAAATATTCATTTTGAGAATCATGTCCAAAATTCATAATTTTATTGAATTCATCACATGAAAAAAATTTATGATCAAGAAACCACATGATATATGGTTTAAGTTTATAAAAAATAAAAACATGTAAGTTACTTCAAAACTTAAAGTACCAATTTTTTAAATTAACTTATTTAAATACTTCAGGTATACAATGCATCCAAAAGATAATGTAAAAGTATGTACTTGGTCTTTAGGAAATTAAAATTTTGAGATAGTTTGAGAAACACCTTTCTAAATTTTTTTTGAATGATTCATCTTCATAAGGATAGTTACACAAGATACCACATACTAGATACATGACACCCAATAGGAGGTCTTTTATGATATGACCACTTACACTCTTAAGGAGAAGAAACTAAGTGAACATAAAAATAAAGTATTTCAAGATGATGTGAAGAAGTGTGAGTATGAGTTGGTTGAATCAAATAAAATTATAGAGACTCCCATGGAATGAAATGGGAGAGATAAGATGAAAGAGAAAGGTATTGAGAGGCCAATTAAAAGCTTCAAATTCCCCACAGCTAGGAGTATGCCATGTCCCCTTTTTAATTAATTTGATCTTTTGGTGAAAATTCCCATTCCAATATTTCTTCGGGCTTAGAGATAGGAAAAGAAAAAATAATTTTTATTATTCTATTGTCCCAAGAAACTCATTAGCTCATATTTTGGATAAAAAAGGGAAAATAATTAATAAAATATTATTAATATTGAGTAAATATACAAATATGGTTGTGGAAATACTTGAAGGAATCACATTTAGTAGATAAAATATGTGTATAAGTTACAATATATAAGCTTTATGATAGGTGTAAGAGATGTGGAACTCAAGATCATGATGAATCCTAAGGGAAACTTACCAAGTGGAGCATGGATTTATAATAAATGACAATGATGAGTTCCAATAAAACTTAATTTTTTCTTGTCTTCTTATCCTTAAGATAAGTGGGTCAAATTTGAGAAAGTTTGGGAAATGGAAACAAAGGAAGGGAAAAAGCAAGATCTAAATGTTTTATGAGAAAAAGGATAAAGATAGAATGATATGCTTTTTATAACTCATGTCATTTTATCAAATAAATTAGATTGGTTTTTTGGCACCAACCTTACAGCCTATTGTGTATTTATATGCCTATATTTCCTTTTGGGCTATGTTTTGCCAACTAATAATTTTTTCTTGTGGAATAATGTGCATGTAGTGTTCTTTAAATCATTTTAATATAAAAACTCTTGGATGAAGATGGTATTTGGATGAAAAAATAAGGATTAAAAGGATTATATGATGAAACCCTTGTGATCCAAAGTAACAATTCCACATAAGAATTGTAATAGAGCTTCAAGGAGTGTAGATTCAGCTAGTTTTCAAAGTTTATGTAGGTTATTCATGTGAGTAGGGTTAGAGAGGTATCTTTAAATTTTTGGGTTGTGTTAAATCAAAAATCATATGTATGGTGATTTTAGTTTTAGGTTATTCAAATATTTTATATTTCTGGTAATTATCCTATCATTATTATGAATTTATGTTATGTTCTAAACAATGTTTGTAGTGCATGTGAATGAAGTTGGCAAGGGTTTTTCCTAAAATTTGTATTTCATTTAAAAACTATTTTGTGGAGTCTATTTTAGTAATTTATAATGTTTTTGGAATTATTATAATATAATAAATTCACTATATGTCATGGGATTTATTTATTGTGTTATTTCACAAAAAATGCCAAATTATGGGTTCATTAACTAGTGTAGAAAGCGCATAACTCATACAAAAATTATTCCCAATACAAAGACAATTTTAGTTTTGATATTTTGATATTAATTTCATTAAGGGGACATGATAATGGTATTAGATCTATGATCTTTCCAACCTATAGGTTATTTTCATATTTGATGCTTCCTAGTGTTTGGGAGCTTAGTTACTTGAAAAGAAAGCCCTGATTCTGCCAACATCCAAGGTGAATATTTTATTGATAATTCCTAGGGTAAAATCAAGTAATTTTTTATTTATCATGGGAAGATTACTGATATTATTAAAATATGGTAAAATATCATATCTCATTCAATATAAAATTATGTAAATATAGAGGAGCCAAGATAAAATTATCAATTCACTTCAAAGGCTTCTAGATAACATGCAAAATTTAGTTCTAGCTAAAACATCTCTAAAATAAGAGGATAAAAAAAATTCACTCAGGAGAAACAAACTTCTTTTATATGACAAAGAACACAAATTTTGGATCATGGAAAAGGTGAAGTAATAATAAAAGTTAGAAGTGGATGAATTTCCCAAGGATCTAGAAAAGAAGATGGTGGAACTAGAAATAGTTATGAGTATACATGAGCCAAAATTACAAGAGAAGGAAAAGGAAGAAATTATGGAGAATGAGAAAAATAAATAATAGGAAAAAATATTACAATAAATTGAAATAAATCAAATCATATAATAATCTACCATATAAATTAAAGGTAAGGATTTTGATTTAGAGCATGGAGAGTAGGAAAATGATTGGTACATGGATTTTGAGTATCATTGATGGGTGAGAGGAGGGATAGATAAAGGTTGATAATATTGTAGATCCCATGATATCCTTAGAAAAGGATTTTGCATCATCAAAAACCATAAAATATAAATCTATACCTACACTAGAGTCAATATAGGGTCCATTGGTATCAGATATTGACCCCACAAAAGGTAAAAAGCTTATTTCATGGGAAGATTTGGTTGTAGGTGAGAGTCATCTAAAAAATTCATGAAGGAATCCTTCCTTATCCCATCAGGTGAAAGATCAGAGGTATGTCTTGAAGTATCAAATACCATCATGGAAAAAATTGATTCTTCTTTGTCACACTCTATTTTGGCTAAATTCAATGACTACAGGCCAAATATTAACTCATTCTAGAAATGGGATAATCTCAAATGGAAACCAAAAGGTCAAATAAATATAATGACCATGCCTAGAAACATTTTCCTAATCAAATTCTCACTTCTTAAATATTATATAAGGATTCTCACTAGTGGCCCTTGGTTCATGGCTAAATCCATTGTTAGTCTCTACAAGTGGAATTTAGGCCTTAACCTTGAGAATTTGATCCTAGAGGGAATTCCTATCTAGATGAGCTTGATAGAACTACCTCTAAAATTTTGGGTACTGAAGGTGATATTTTAAATCACCAAGGCTCTTGGATAACCCATGTCTATTGACCTGGTGACATGAGCTAGATGTAGACTTTTGGCAGCTATAGTGTGTATTTTCATCCCAATTAATAAGCCATTGATCCATTGCATTAAGATCAAATCCAAATATGGGATTTGGAATAAAATGATTGAATTTAAAAGAGAATAATTTTTTTTAAACTTGTGATTTATTGAACCATTCCTTCAAAACCTATTACCTCCTTAAGAAGCCCTTGATTCCCCCCTCCTTTGCTTAGGTGAAATATAAAATCTTCCACCAAAAACCCTCCTTCCCACCCATCCCTTAGTCACCTCTCTTCCTCCTCCCTCACATTCCATCCATCCTAGCCCCCTAATCCTAATTTTTCTCTTCTTATCTTGGGAAATAATTTTTTAGATGCATTTCTTTCAAAACCTTACACTACTTTGAGGATCCTTAGCTGCCATCAAGAAGCTCCTATGTTAGATCCCCTGACTGGTCTACTATAAATGCCTTCAACTATAACCTCCTCTCCCTTGAAAGGTATCCTAATTGAAGGTGCATTTACCTCCCCTATTGCTCCTTCCCCTCCTCCTTTAGCCCCTGAAGATAGTCCTAGTCTGATCTCTTCTTGTACCATTATGTGTAAATACATCTTGTTGGATAAATATCTAGTTATTCAAGAAATTAGACCCTCTCATATTATTACACTTCCACCGAGATTCTTAGGGAGTCTAGGTAATCCTCCCCTTTTGAAGGATAATGTTCCTTAATGAACAAGGGGAAAAGTTCTGACCTAAGTATGGAACAAATGAAGAATTATGGACTAATGTTCAAAAGAAAAAGGGTAGGAGAAAGTGGAAGTTGGTGAGGACCAAAAAAATGTAGGTATATCCTCATATCAAAGTGATAGGAAAGTAAAAATAGATAGATAGGTAGTAAAGGGTACACATATGACCTTTAGACACTTCCTAAATAATAAGAAATGAAATTTATCTCATGGAACATAAGGGGGTTGAATAACCTCAAAAAATAGAGACTATCTATAAATTTAATTATGAAATACAAACCTAACATTTTATTTTAATAATCTAAAATATCTATGAAAAAACTTTTGAAGGTCAAATCCAATATTTGAGACAAGGCCTTGTGTAGCTATAGTAACTCTAGAGGGGTGTCTAGTAATATAGCAGTGTTTTGGGACCCCAATGTCCTAAATAATAACACCCATAAAGGAAATGAGTCCCATATTACCATTTTCCTCTAGGATATTGTTTCTAAAAATGGTTGGGTCCTTACTAATGTGTATGATCCAAACTCTAAGAATGAGAGGCATAGATTATGGGAGAGTCTCAAATAATATATAAAACTTTTAAAAAATTAGTGTTGGATGGTGGTAGGGGACTTTAAATCTCCCTTGACCCCTTGAGATAAGAAAGGGGGAACCTACTCACTGACTGATAACATGTTGGAATTTGGTGAGTTCATTGTTGAAGCTAGGATTTTATATATATATATATATATATATATATATATATATATATATATATATATATATATATATATATATATATATATATATATATATATATGGAAATCATTATACTTGGTCCAATAGGAGATTGGGGGATAATCCCATCTAAGTTAGACTTGATAGTTTTTATCTCTCTTAACTAAAATCTTGATTCAACTAGTTCTCTTTCTTCTTTTCCTAGGGTCGGATCAAATCATAACCCACTTCTTTTCCAAAGTGAGAAGATGTCTAAAGCCAAATGTAATAACTTATATATGATAAAATGTGGATTTATAATCATTCCTTGAAATGTTCTATAAATGAATGGTGGAAACTCCTAGTTCAAAGATCTGTTATGTACACCTTAGCAATGAAGCTTAAACATGTCAAGAATAAACTCAAATTATGGAACAAGGTAGTTTTTGGGAACATATTTCTCCATAAATGGTTCTTATTAGAGGAAATTAATAGTTTATAATGGGAAATTAATTATTATATATCCACCCCTACTCTCAAGGTAAAAGAAAAGAAACTTCCTAGTCTCTTTCACAATTTGGAAGCTAAGGAAGAAACTTAATGGAGGTAGACATCCAAGAAGTTATGGTTAAAGGAAGGGGATAGAAACACAAATTTATTTCATACATCTACATATTGGTATCATTAGCACCTTTTCATCTCAAAAATCAAAGGGGGGGATGTAATTCATTATAAGGAAGAAAAAACTATCAAGGGCCAAATTGTTAACTTTTACAAAAATTTGTTAGCCTTTGTTCCCTCCCAAGATTTTCAACTAGAAAATCAGGTGGTCAATCTCATTGAAGGGTTTATTTAATAGGAGGATAATGATTCCATACTTCCCCCTCATTGGAATATTAAATCAGAACTATTATATTTTATTTTCAAGGGGACAAATACCTAGGTCCTAATGGCTTTCCCCTAGTCTTCTTTTAGGTGTTTTAGGACACTATTTAAACCAGAAGTCTATTTAGCAGTCTCAAAGTTTTTTAAAGTGGGTACCATGTTGTAATATTTTAATAATAATTCATTGTACTTATCTTGAAGAAACATGGGGCCTCTTAGCTATTTTATTTTAGGCCCATCATTTTATGTTCTAACTTTTATAAAATTTGCATGAAAAGTTTACCCTTAAAAATTCAAATGTTGTAAGAAAATATGATTATAGATCAATAGGGGGCATTTTCCCTTGGTAGATAGATCTCAGATGGTATTATTATATCCCAAGAAACCATTCATTTAGTCGCTAACACCTCTATATGAGGAATGTTTCTCAAACTAGATATGAATAAGGCCTATGATAGAGTCTCTTGGCAATTCCTTAACAAAATTCTCTATAGATTTGGATTTAATTAGGCTATCAAGAACCTAATATCCTCTTGCATCACTACTCCCATGTTCTTGGTTATTATTAATGGTGTTCCTAAGGGGTTTTTACTTATTTTTAAGAGCTTAGATATGCGGACCTTCTCTCCCTATATATTTTCATCATCATGGCAGAGTCCTTGAGTAAGATGATCGACAAGGCCAAAACCTCTAACATCATAAAAGGTATCACAATGGATCCTGACACCAAACCAATGAAACATCAAAAAAATTTAGACAATACAATAATGATGGGGTAAGCCTTAATCACTAAATCCAAATGTTATAGAAAAATTCTATAAATCTACGAGATCATCTCTGGCTAGAGCGTAAACTTTTGTAAAAGTTTGTTTTTTTTCATTAATACTTTGGTTACCCTATAGGATAAGATATACAAAATTATAGGCTATGTCATCGATAATTTCCCTTCTTCATATCTTTATATCCCTCTATTTTATGGCCATATGAAATCTGAAATTTGGAATCCTCTCATTAATAGGTTCTAGAGGAAGTTATCTAGGTGGAGAAGATATCTCCTATCACAAGTTGGAAAATTACAATTTTTGAAAAGTTCCCTTCAAAGTATCTCAGTTTACTTAATTTTCTTTTTTCTTCATACCTAGGAAAGTAGAAGATCAGATCAAACAAGTTATAAAAAAATTCCTTTGGAGAGGGTCTGAGGACAGATTCATGTTCCCCCTCATTCCTTAGAATAAGGCTTTTCTTTTGACATCGAGAGGACTGGGATTGAGAAGGGTGAGATACATGAACCAAGATATTCTAGAGAAACAAGGTTCGAGGGTGATCAAGGAAGATAAATTCTAGACTAAAATCATAAGGGATAAATATATGAATTCTAGGGAAGGACATTCATTTCTTTTTGAAGAAATCCCTACCAACGGTTCATCTTTATGGCATGATCTAAGAGTGGGAAAGGATATTTTAAAAAAGGTCCTCAAATGGAATATAGGCAAATAGAAAAAAATTAATTTCTAGAAATATTCTAGGATCCATTTACCCCTAGCTTCTTTTATCCAAGATCTACAGTTGATAATTTTTTTCAAAGACACGGTTGGTCACAAGGTTTGTGATTACTAGGAAGTATTTAAAGGTAGAGAAATATGGAAAATTTTACATAAATAATACTCTAACCAGCACCAAAAACTCATCCCCCAAGACTTAAATTTCACTCTCTAGAATATTCACATCAACATCTTTCTGAAAGAGGATGACATTATCTATAAAGTTGATCCCAACAGCCTCAACTCAGTTAAATCTGGATATCTTTCCCTTTGGGATCAAGAAGAGCCTGAGGAAAATTGGAATATCCTATGGATAAAAAATAATCATCCCCAAGATCAATGTTTTCTTCTAGTTGGATACCTAGAATAATATTCTCACGATGGATAATTTGATGAGATGGGGATCCCTATCTCGAAGTGGTGTGTACTCTATAGGGAAGACACTGAATCAATGAAGCATCTATTTCTCTTTTGTTCTTTTTCTTCTTCCATCTTTTGCTCTTTTTTTAACCTTTCCACCTATTCTTGGGCTACCCTAGGAAGCATCATAGATCTTATTACCCAATGAAAACCACCTTGGGAATCTCCCCCTTTGAAATTCTGGTGGAACCTAGCCCTACCCCATATTTTATGGAGAATCTAGTTATCTAGAAATTCAATCATTTTTTATAATTGTAGGCCTTCTCCTATCTCAAAATTTAAGATAATGATGGCCCTATGGAATGAAAATTGGTTTTATTTTACTTCTTATTTTGATAATCCTAGCTCCCCTCTCTTTTCCTAGTTTTTGTAGTGAAATTACTTATATGTTCACATAGAATGATATTATATCATATAGAATAAGAAAATATGAGACATCAAATAGCAATAACTGAGTAGAGTATAATATTAGATAATATATCAAAGCCACTTTGAGGTAAAAACCTCCATAATAATGCACTAATATCAAAATACTTAACACAATAAATAAAGACTAACCACTACCTCTTATATATAGTCTACATATTCAAGGTTATTCCATAGGCTGCCCTATCTAAGAACATAGATAAATGTAACAAGTATATAAAAGAGGTATGTTATCCACAAGTCATCCACACATATCCATAAACACACCAAAGGTTAAGGGCATAACAAGCCCCTCCACTTCAAAATAATGTTGTTCTCAATGTTGTGGCAACTTTGGATGTTGTTGTACAAATGCTTCATCTTCCCAAGTGGCATATTCACATGGAAAATTCTTCTATTTGATCAAGTGCTTTATAATTGCTCTAGAATGTAGTTATTTAGTGTACATGTGAAAGATCACCTCAGGATCATGAACAACTCTGAGTTCCTCATCTAATTCTAGTAATTCTATTTGAATGATAACTCTATGTCCAATGACTTTATTTAGGCATGATACATGAAATACTAGATGTATGCGAGTAGATGAAGGTAACTCTAACTTATAGGCCACATTACCAATTTTTTGTAAGATCTGTTAAGGCCCATAATACTTAGGAGACATCTTGTTATCCTCTTTTTTTACTTCAATGACATCTAATTATATGCATATAATTTTAAAAAAACCCAATCACCAATGTCACAATGCTTCTCACTTTTGTGTTGATCTACCTGTTGCTTCATGCGATTCTGGGCCATAGCTAAATTTTCATGAAAACTTACAAGGTCCTCCTATTGATGGTGAATATGTTCATCAACTACATGAATCTTAGGATGGGCTTCCAAGGTTGAAGTGATGGATGGAGAGTGGTATCCATATAGTGCCACAAAGGGAGACATTTTGGAAGAACTATGAACATAAGTATTATACCACCATTCATCAAGTGGAAACCAATGAACCCATTTATCCTATTTATCAAAAAAAACAATGAAGATATCCTTCTAGACATTTGTTGACCACCTCAATTTGTCCATCTGATTGAATATGATAGGATGAACTATGAGCCAATTGGGTGCCCAAACATGTAAATAACATAGTCCAAAAATTACTAGTGAAAATGGGATCTCTATCACTAATAATGATCTTAGGGGTCCCATGTAGTTTTTGAATTGTATTGAGAAAAATTGTAGTTACTGTACTAGCAACAAATGGTTGTGATAAAGAATAAAAATGAACATACATACTGAGATGATCCACAATAACCATGATAAAATTTTGACCCTCAGATCTTGGTAACCTTGTAATAAAATCCATAGATACATTTTCCCAATAATAGCTAAAGATGGATAAAGGTTGTAAAAGACCTAAGGTTTTAATGGTTTCACTTTTGTTTTATTGACAGATCATACATTCAGCCACATATTTCTATACATCCCCCTTGAGACTTTCCCAAAAAAAATTTACTTGATTCTATGATAGGTTTTCTAAAATCCTTAATGACCCCTAATTGAAGTTGCATGAAGTTCCTAAAGGCTTTTTTGTTTAAAAAGAGAATCCTTACATAAGAATAATCTTTATTTATACCATAATGCATTATCATTCCACGTGATTTTTTCAAATCCACCTAAACCTTGATAAATATTTTGAATCAAGTCATGGGTAGAACTACCATGTCCCATTCTAATCATGATTCATCTAGCCAATCTACTTAAAAAATGGTTATGGCACATAGCAATGCCTCAATTGATTCATCCTTTTTGGATAGTGCATCTGCCACCACATTATCCTTGAATGTTTTGTAGACTATTTCAAAATCATATCCTAACATCTTAGTAACCCATTTCTATTGTTATTTAGATGAAAACTATTTTTCCAAAAAATATTTGAGGCTATCATCATCAATCTTTACTTGAATATGATGACCTATCAAATAAGGTCTCCATTGTTTGACTGCATGTAAAATGTCCATCATTTCCTTCTCATAGTGGGCTTGTGTTTATTTTTACCCTTTACTTGATGACTTTAAAATTAAAGTGCTCTACCTTTTTTAAGAGTACAACACCCATATCATACCTAGATTCATCACATTAAACCACAAAAGTCTTGGAAAAATTAGGGGTGGCCAATACTAGAGTAGGGCACATAGCCAATTTCAATTTTTCAAATGCCTAGGTAGATGCATTAGTCCACTAAAAGGAGTCTTTATTCAAAAAAGAGGTGAGTGGGGCTACAATACTACTAATTTTTTTGAAAAACCTATGATATTAACCAGTTAGCACCAAAAATCCCCATAGTTGCTTGTCTTAGGAATTGGCTAGTCAACCATTTCATGATTTTTTTAGGATCCACTTTTACTTCTTCATAAGAAACAAGATGACCCAAATATTCAACCTCATAAGCCCCAAAAGTACATTTTGAAGGATTGGCATACAATTGATGTTGTTCCAAAATGGAGAGTACCTATTACACATGTTGCAAATGGTCTTCCCAAATTTTACTATAAATGAGGATATCATCAAAGAATACCAGAATAAATTTCCTTAAAAATGGCCTAAAAATAGTTTTCATCAAACTCTAAAAATTATATGGCGCATTTTTTAGACCCAAAGGAATAACCAAAAACTCATAATGGCCCTCACAAGTCTTAAAAGGTATTTTGGGTATGTATTCATCATGGATCTAGATTTGATGACACTCAAAATACAGATCTAACTTGGTAAAATAAAAATCACCATTTAATTCATCTAGTAAATCATAAATGATAGGAATAGGAAACTTATCTTTTATAGTGTACTTAGTGAGTTATTTGTATTCATGGCACATCCTCTAGGTGTCATCTTTCTTTCCCACCATGACAACTAGTGAATAATATTTACTTTGGCTATGGCAAATGATTCTTGTATCCAACATCTATTATACCATATTTTCAATTTCACTTTTCTATGCATAGGGATACCTATATGGCCTCATGTTGGGTGGTGTACTACCATAAATAATTTTTATAACATGATCATGTCTGTAGCTAGGTGGAAGTCCTTTTGGCATGACACCAAAAATAATAAAATGGGCATTGATCACTTGTTGTAGATCAAGAAGTGGAGATGGTTGAGTTGTCTACAAATCCTTTAGCACCCTTATGGAGAATATTTGTCATTTGATGGGAGCTAACAAGTTGTGTATATTTATCCCTTAATCCACTTACCTTAAATGTCCTTTCTTTAGAATGAAAATACATCAATAATTCTTGGAGATTCATTTCAATAGTGCCCAAAGTGGTGAGCCACTATACTTTTAGAATACTATCGGCTCCACACATGGGATTATCAAACATAGGAGAATCCAACAAGTAATCTCCAATGGCCAGATTAATATTATGAAATTTTCTTGAATAGTTGACAATACCACCATATACAATCATAACCTAAAATTCTAGAGCCAAATAAATGAAATAGTTCAAATGAGCAGCCAACTTACTATTGATGAAGTTATGTGTGCTCCCAGAATCAATCAAGATAGTGACCTTCTATTTCTTAAAGAAACCCATCACTTTAAGATTTTGGGAAGTAAAAATACATAAAAGGGCATGACAATAAATAATAGGAAAGAGTCTTCAAATTCTTCCTCAGGACCTTCTACATCTTCACCATATACTTCTTCATCATCTTCATCATCATTGGCACCTTCAATGTAAAATAGATTCTTTTTATCATAATGATGTTCTTTGATCTATTTTTTGTCACAACTATAACACAACCCTTTGGCTTGCTTATCCTAAATTTATCATTGTGTTAATCTAGTGGGTTGTGGAAATGATGGTGCTAAAAAGGTGCAATCATGACTAGTAGTGAAAGTTTTCCTTTTGACCATCTCTTTTTTTTCTACCATACATGCCCTAGGGATAACTTCTAATAAATATGATAGGTTAAACATTTGAACCTCAAATTGGATGCTATCTTTGAGTCCATCCAAAAATGAATCATTCAAATTTTCCTTGGTGATATCTTGCACCCCTAAAGAGAGATTCTAAAACTGACAAATATAATCCTTCATAGTTCTTGATTATCGTAGTTTGGCTAATTAGCTGAAATAGTTATCAAATAAATTATTTTGATAATGATCCAAAAACTCCTTAGTGAAAATGGACCATGTAATAGGAGCACCATTCGTTTTCTTTTAAACACATAACTAGTGATACCAAATGAATTGCTCATGTTTTAGATATAGAGACACCTTTATCACCTTCTAAGAACTAGGGGTTTGATGTAGCTCAAATAAATTATCAATTTGGGTAATCCAAGTGAGAGCATCCTTACCATCAAACTTATGCATATCCACTTTTGGCAACATCACTTTCATATCAGCATGGGAGTTTTTAGTGTTGAAAGGAGGATTTGAATGCTAAAATGAAGGGTTATTTGGTTAAAATTAAGATGTAAGGGTAGCTAATTTCATAGTGATATGATGAAATTCATTATGAACCCCATTAATATCTTTGTGCATCCTTGAAACATCATCTTGGACTACAACAAATTCATCATACCTAACCAATTTCTTTATGTCCACCTGACACTAAGAAATTATTGGATCTAAAGTTCTAGATTCCATGTCATCGGTAGGAGTCTTAGGAGTTTTTTTCCCGCCTTTTCTTCCTTGAGTACTAGGACCTGCCATATATAAACCCTAGGAGGTATTTTAATTTGAAAAAAGTGTACCAAGAGATGGTACCATTGTGATTGCCTTACTAAGATGAATCTAATAACTACCTTTGCACACCAGGGTAAAAATTTTAGCACCAAAAAAGTATGTCGATAGAATATACTATTACGATCATCTCGTTGATATGAATCCAATTACTACAATTATGCAAAGGGAATTTTTTCTAGACTTTTTTTTTAAAATATGTTTTTTTCAAAAAAAACATTTTGAGCAACACTATGCTAACAGAAAAAATTAATTCTTCCTAGATTTCAAGTTATGTTTTTTTGCTCCCACCACTCCTAAAAGCCACACCTTGCCAGATCCAATAAAAATGCCACATGAAAATTGCCAAAATCAAATCTCTAATACCAATTTTAATAAAATTACTTATATTTTTTTCACAAAATGATTTTATATTACACAAAATAAGCAAATATGAGATATCACACAATAATAATTGACAACAGAGTAGAAAAATGGATAGTTTATCAAAGCCACTTCTAGATGGCAACCTCTAAAACAATGCACTAATATCATAATACTTAACGTAATGAATAATTAATAACCACTACCTCCTCTATATAGTCTAGCTATCTAAGGTTATTCCATAGGCTGACCTATCTAAGAACATAGAGAAATGTAATAAGTAAATAAAAGAGGTATATAAGCCACAAGTCAGCCACACATATCCTTAGACACACCAATGATTAAGGGCATAGAAATTTTTTTGTCAACTAAAGATTTTCATTCTAGATACCCCACATAAATAGGGAGTAGATAGATCAAAATTCAAATGGTTTTGTCCTCAAATTAATTGGCTTAAACTAAATTTTGATAGGGCTGGTAATGGTAATCCAAGACCAATAGATAAAGGAGGAGTAATCAAGTATTGTCATGGGAATATTTGGGTGGCCTATGTAGATCCCCTGGGTACCTAAATAAACCATGTTGCAGAAGTGTAAGTATCTCTTTAGGGAATCAACATTAAAACTAAATTATGGATGGAATTTCTTCAAAGCAGAGGTGATTATATGAACATCATAAATTGCCTAAAAGGTCTAAACCATGCATCTTGGAACAATAGTAGGATAGTAAATGATGAAAAAAATCTCATGTCTCACTTCAAATGGGTGTCATTAGCACATGTGTATAGGGAGGAGAACAAATGTGTCGATATGATGGTAAATATCAAGGTTAATTTGAGTTCCTTCAATAGTTGGCACATAATTAATTCTCTTTTTGATGTCATTTCCCTCATTAATCTAGATAGAGGATAGTCCACACATTTTAATGATGACCCATTTAATGTCAAATCATATCAAGCCTAAGGGAATAGATGGTTTTTTGTGTATAGAGATCATTATCTGACCCTTTTTTAAGATTTAACATGATCAAATCAACTCAAAATTCCACAACATTATTTTATTTGGTCTCCATTATACCATGCATTATTCCATAAAGTTTTTAAATAGGGAAGCTTTTGATAGAAGTCTATAGGAAAATATGATGGGTGGGTATCATGACTGGTTTGAACTAATTTCCCATGAGGAAGGTAAGGCAAATGAGTAGGTTTGACATAAAATGGGGAAGGGTGGCTTGTCTAATTTCATGGAGTGTTTGGTCAACCATGAAATGAGACTATCAAAGGACTTTGCTCAAGGGTGGAAAGATCAATAGGTTTGTATGTATGGATTGAATATCCTCATAATTGTAGAACTAATTTAGGATATTACTATAATGGATTATTTTAAGATTAAAGTGTTCAAGGAAAATAGAAATAAGGAGGAGCTCATAAATATCTTCTTCAATAAAGAAAAAGGAAGCCTAGGACATTGTCCCAAAAAGGGTTTGCAAGGACAAAGCTATCGAGGAAATGGCCCAAGGTTTATCTACAAATTATGTGGTATATTACTCTAGAGGGTAATTACAATGTGATATTCTCCCATCATTTCCTTTTAATAAATCATTTAATAGGACACACCATCATCCTTCCATTTTTTTGATGAAATCACTGGAAGTTATTGTGATGAAATTTAAGGGAAATCCATTAACAAACATCATTTATCAAGGTCTTATTCTCTTATTAGTTAAGAAATGGGATCCATTTTGGTTTAGAATAATCTCAAATTCCATCCATATTCCAAGTGAGTAGGAGGATTTAGATAAGGATGAGGGCTTCTCTACTAAGTCTGACCAGGAAATTTTTGAAGGGGATAAACGTGAGTCTTCCTAGGGGGACTCCAAATCTTGAGGCACTAATGGTGGAATTCTAGTTTATGTTTCCCCAATTTCCAACAAATTTTAAGGAACCCTAAATCCTAGGATCAAAGAGGGCATTGATCAAACCATGGACAAGATTTTCATGAATATATTAATGTAGAAGCTACTTTGTAATGAAATTGTGAAAGAATTTAAAAACCTCAAAGGGATGCTAGGTCTCATGCTAATGGACACATAGGTTATCAATGAATATATGAGTACCAAGGATCTCACCCCATATGAAAAGACTCAGGGTGGTAGGGTAGAATAAAGTAGGGAGCTTGAGCAAGAGATGGAAGAAATAAAGTTAATCAGCTTGAAGTGGAAGAGGAAGGGAGAGGATAAAGAATAGTTCATGAGAGATCATACTAAAGGAAAATAAAATACCAAGGTGATAGTCTGATGGCCAAGAAATTGTTCATTTATTTAGAGTTTGAATAGTTAGTCTCTTTTTGGTTTCTTTTTGTTCTCCTAAATTTTAGTGTCTTTTTAGTGGAAGGGTGTTTCTAGTAGGGTATTTTTTACTTCTCTAGGTTTTGCTACTTTATCATGCCTATCTTTTGGGTTATGTTGTATAAGAATGGGACCTTGTAACCCAACTTTAACTAATCTAATAGGAAAGGATTTTGATTTAGAAAAGAATATTTCATTGACTTCTAAAATTCAAATTTCATAAAATGTTTGTCTTAAATAAGTCAAGGAGGAACAGATGATATGTATGCAACACAAAATTAAATATTCTAATGGCATCTCTGAAATGTCTATTCTAAGCATTGAAAGTAAGTGGCCAATGTTATTTTAGTATGGTCTACCAAATAGCCATCTTGATGAGTAAGAAAAAATATTGTAGTTACCAGAAACATAAAGGAAACAAATCCTTGGAGGAATTCACCAAGAAGATGGAAGTTATGAATTTTTATTTTGAAATAAATATTACAATTCAAGATACATGTGAAGTTAATTTTCATTATGATCTTATTGGAAAGATTAAAACTGCACTAAGAATAATGTATTAGCAGATATTAACATTGGATGGGAGTTTGGGAAGTTTTTCAAATTAGTTAATGAAGGTAAACACCTTGAATTTAATTTCAATAAAATTTCAAGGCATGAAACATTTATCACAAATTAATTTCAGCCACTCTATATAATTCAAAATTGTTGTCATAATTGTTTTCCTAAAATACAATGTTGTTTATACATAAGAGTGTAGGATCTAGGAAATAAGCTAAGACACATGGAGGCATTTGATTTGGAGATTACTATACCTTAGCTTAAGTCTTATTCAAATTACTCACTTTTGAATAAGTCTAAAGGGAAATTTTAGAATAAGTCTCTAGATATCCCAACACAAAAATATTCACCTCCAAATGAGCATTAGAAGGTGGATGATGAAGCCAAGAATGAGCTTAGGAGGAATAAACTCTCTTTATATTACAAGGAACCATAGAATCTAGGAGACAAATACTTCTAAAAATGGCAAGTGCATTATATTGACGATGTATCAGACAAAGGCTCATATTCAAATACATCTAAAAAAGTCTCATGATCTATAATATCCTCACCATGAATAAGATAAAGAAGAATATAATGGTGGAACTCTAACATCCCTCTTAGGAGCATGTGGATACCATCTTTTCAAAGTTCATGGAAATATTTCTAGACAAAGGGTGACCGTATTAATTGGTAGTGGGGCTATTCACAATTTTATCGATGAACTATTGGTGAACAAATTTAATGCTACCATGTAAGAAGATTCCAAATCTTTACCTAACCTTTAGAGACCATAAGATTTGTGACAATTTTTATGTTGTTGATTTAATTTATATTATTTTTTTTAGATACACAATTGATCCATTATTTGGTTAAGTACTCAATAAATCATCACACTATGGAACTCAGATCCAGATCTAAGGGGAAAGAAGTAGCTATAAAAGGAATAGCAAATGGTGTTTGGTAAGTCATTATAACAAGTTATTTGGTGATACCTAATAGTTCATCCATGGGTAAGAAATGTAATCACAACATTTTTTATTATAATTTCATGGTGTTTAATAAATATCCTCTAGGATTACCCCATGATAGAAGATTCAAACACATCAGATGGGAATCAAGACCTAATTCTGCCATTACTACTCCATATTGCCATCTTAGCATATACAAAGGGGAGTTGATTAGTGAGATACATGATGTTGTGCATTGTTCAAAGATATATTTGAGTTATAGGTATCATTAGACACAAATGAGAGGATAATATGTCTAGAAGACTACTTTTGGGGGTCATTAGGGACATTTTGAGTTTTTTATTATGCCATTTGAGACTTAGCAATGCATTAACTACAACCCAATACTATATGAATAATGTGTTTGGTATGCATTCTTAAAATCTCATCTCAAGATATGGGAATGATAACATAAATATATTTTAGTGTTACCATCATTATAAAGAAGATAAAAGAGAGCAATTAAATCATTTGGCCCAAAAACTTTAGTGCAAATGGTGCAGAATCCAAATGATATTTTGAAATCTATATGGGGAAGATTTTCTAAGTTTAACATCATTAGTGTTGATAATCTCATTATGTCATATAATGGATAATAAATGAATCCAAGTTGACCTTTTATGTGGTTAAGGAACATATTGTGAAGGATAATAGGATTTAATGGTTGAAACACATGGATTAAATGTAGGGAACCTAGGCATGTCACCTCCCATCAGATAATGCTCAGGGCAAGCAACAATGGGACAACTTAGAATACAAGTAAACAAATGCATATAATTTTAGTAGGTTTTAGATCTAACATCAAAATTATGAGTGCATTAAAAAATGCATATGACATGGTGATTTATAATAAATGGGAAAATTTATATATTTTATACTAGGTCCATGGTATGTTAGATAGGGAAGCAATAACTTTCTTCTCTTATATTGGTTTTGATTCGGTTGCTAGCTTACCATACAAACATAGCATGATATCCTCCCTATGTACTAATAATGTTTATGTGGATATATTATCCATTTGAGGAAAATACTACTTAAAAACTCTAAGAGGGAAGGAAATAATTCTAACTTGTGTTTATAGCCTCATGGTACACTATTTATTTCTAAATATGTTATGAATACTAACCTAGTTGTGGAAGTTCAAATGAATATCAGATTGGTGAAATGGATGCATGGTGGAAAACTTTGGAAATTTTTTTGGATCTTATTAATATTTTGAGTTGAGTAGTTAGTCTCATCTCCTTTTCATTTCTTGACCCAAGTCAAGGATGGAAAATCATGCCTCACATCATGGATCGTCTAAAGGTTTGTATTTATGTTTCTATGATTCATACACATGTACTTGACATTTATTATCATAGGGATAAGAGTTTTTAAAAATGGTAATAAAATTATATGAGTGACATATGTGTGTTTGGAATGCTAGGTCACATATATCTTGTATTTTTCTTTGGTTGAATTTGGCTCACTTGATAGGTATAGGTTCCAGATTATATGGGCCTTATAGTTGGATTCAACATAGTAGAAAAATGAAATTTTAAAATCTTGGGTTGAAATTTCATGAGGATAAGTAATTTTTCAAAATGTATATTTTTCATGTCCTCTTTTTAATTAATTTTATTTTTTAGGAAAAATGACCATTCCAATATTTATTTGGGCTTAGATACAAGAAAGGGAAAATCAATTTTTTTTTATTATGTGGGCCTATGATATTAATTAGTTCATATTTTGGATAAAAGGGGGAAAATAATTACTAAGATATTATTAATACTAATTAAATATAAAAAAATGGGAAAGCAAATCCTTTAGGGAGGCACATTTAGTGGAGAGAATCTTGGTGTAAAAGTTACAATATAGAAACTTTATGATGAGTGTAAGAGATGTGGAAGTGAAGATCATGATGAGTCCTAAGGTAAAATTATGAAGTGGGGAATGAATTTATATTACATGACAATGATGAGTTCCAAGGAAAGTTTCTAATTTTTTCTTACTTTATTATCCTCAAGATAAGTTGGTCAAATTCAATAAAGTTTTGGAAATGGAAATAATGAAAGGGAAAAAATAGGATCTAAATGTTTCATGGGAAAAAGGATAAAGAAATAATGATATAAATTTTATAAAACATGTAATATTCTCAAATAAATTAGATTGGAATTTTGGTGCTAACCTTTGGTCCTCTTTTATATTTATATGCTAGAGTTTATTTATGGGCTTTATTTTGCCAATTAATGATTTTTTTTGTGGAACATTATACATGTAGTGTTCTTCAGATCATCTTAGAATGAAAAATATTATATTAAGGTGGTATTTAGATAAAAACCTAGGTATTCCAAGGATTATAGGATGAAAACCCTATGATTCATAGATACAATTCCACATAGGAATTATAACAGAGCTTTAAGAAGTGTAGATTCAGCGAGTTTTTAGACTTTATGCATGTTTTTACTATGAGTAGGGTTGGAGATATATTTTCATATTTTTGGATTGTTTTATAGTAAAAAAAAATGTGTTTGTTTATTTTATTTTTAGTTTATTATATTATTTTATATTTTATATAATCATCCTATGAGTATTATGAATTTATGTTATGTTTTAAATAATATTTATAATGCATGTGTGTGGAACTAGCAAGGGTTTTTACCAAAATTTGTATTTAATTTAAAAATTATTTTGGGGAGTATATTTAATTAATTTTTAATATTTTTTTATTTATTATAATATAATAAATGTTCCATATGTGCTAGGATTGAGTTATTGTGGCATTTCACAAAAATTGCCAAATTCTAGGTTCACTAGCTAATGTAGAAAGGGCATAACTCAAAAACAAAATCCTAATAAAAATATAATTTTTTATATGAGATTTTTATATTATTTTAATTAAGGATACATGTTATAGTATAAAATACTTATAATTATAAGATAAAATTAAAAATCAAGAGTCTAAAATATCCAAATAACAATAAATGTGTAATGAGATGGAGGAAATGAAGGAAATCAGAGAATCAACATGAGAGGTAGTTGAGTGGGGAAAGTTTTAAATGTTGGAAAAGTTTTTTATATAATTAGAATTAAAAATAAGGGGGTCAAGAAAAAATACAAATCCACTGGGTTTGAAAAAGAATTAAAAAAATAGCTCATGTCAATAAGTGGAAATGTGAAAATATTATAGAAGATCTAAGTATTCCAACCAAGAAGAAAGATGTGGAATCCTAGGCCAAAAATCAGATTAAAGGATATCATGCAAAGAAACATGAGGTGGAATATTCAACTAAATACCCAATAAATAAACTAGGGATTACATCAAAAAAAGAAACAATTAAAAGGAAGATAATATCATGGTTGTTGACTTGGTTGTTTACTCTCACTCTGATGAGTCTTACCCATAAGCTTTTGTTGTGATTTTTTGGTTTGGTTTTTTGGTGATCTAGTTATATGGTTTTATACTAAATTTTAGTTTAATTTAGGTTTGGTGTATTTTTTTGTATAAGTTTGCTTGGTCATTATTGTATCCCTTGGGGTTGTTGCCTCTTATTTTATTTTGCTTGCTATTTATTGAATATATTTTGACTTTTTACTAGTTAAGAGATCCTATAAAAATGTTTACTAACCCTATAAAATAAAATTATTTATATTTTCCACTACCATACCTCTAAAAATATGCCATTCTCTTGGAAATGTATCAAAATTTAATAGAGTCATCTTGAGAAAAATTATTACAAATAAACATAATTAGTGACCAACTAAATTTTGAGTTCTAAAAAATATTTTTATGTACAAATGAAATATGATTTTAAAATAAATAGGTTTTAAAGTAGATAAATTTATTTATCACTTAGGGGAGTAACCAAATTTGTTGATAGTGAAAATTGTTACTTCAAAAAACTAACCCAATTTCCTATTGCAAAGGTCAAAGTGGAATTATACCAATTTAATAGTAGGGGCATATAGTATAGTAATAATTATTAAGGAATATGAATGGTATTTTATACTTTTGTAAATTGATACTTTTAATAATAAGTTGACATCAAAATTAATCATTCAAAAAAATTGATCATATTATTTTTATCAATTTACAAATATATCAGAGTCAGTGTGCTTCAAATAAAATTTGTAAATGTTATTTATCCAATCCAAAAAAACAATTCATATGAAAAATTTAATATATTAAATTAAATAATGTTTTGATTCATATTTAGTCTTACTTGAGATAAAATACATCCTCTATGTATAAATTATTCAATGGAAGACATAAGAAAGGACACAAAGCAAAAAAAAATCAAACGAAGATTAGAAATAGTTATACAATACAAATTAAATATTAGATAAATAAAAGAAATAATTAAAACTACAAGATGGGAAGAATCTAGTCAAAGACAATACAAAATTATAATAAATTCAAAAATTAAACTAATCAATAAAATTATTGAAAGGTAAAGAAAAGCAAACATAAATAAAACAACAAACTAAACTAAAGAAATAAGAAAGAATATAAAATAACTAGTAACTAAATGACACAAAGGAAAAAAAATTTGGAGTCATATATAAAAATAAAATTATTGAGAAACTAAGAGAGTGTTTCATGACTGATTACAATATCTAAGAAAAGAATGTTACAACTATAACAAACATGACAATTTGTCATACTAAGTATGAAGTATTCATCCTTATTAGGGTGAATCTAATTTTATTCCATTCATATGATTAAGTTATTACATTCATCAAATGATTATACATCCTATCTATTTATATATAATTAGTTTATAAATAAACCTAAATATACTTGATGTACCTAGAAAGTTCCATTCACCATTAGTGAATATGTTGTTTAATCTCCCTTCAAGCCATGCCTTACCTTAGAGATTCATGAAAAAAAATAAAACATTGTATGAAATTAAAATTCAAAAGTCATAGGTACATGTGCATGAGTTCCTCCTCCAAATATGATCTCCTTTGATCTTTAAAAATATTTTGAAAGGAATTTGTTACTCTCTAAGATATAACTACCCTTTACCAACTAATTAACTAAATCTAAGAAATTTTGAATTATCTTTAAGCTAATAATGTAATAAAATTGGTTAATAAACCATCAAGACAAATGAAATATTTAAAAATAATTTAAATTAAATTTTAAGTCTCAAGGATCATTTAAATAAAAAATTATAAACATAACATATATAAAGGGTGGGGACCCAAATCAACATAGAAACATTTTATTTAATAATTAAACACAATTTGATATGTAATTAAACTAAATAATATGATAAAATTAGTGTGATTAATTGTTTAATTATTCATTATGACCAATCAAACTAATCAAATTTATCTTTTTCATGTTTGATTTGAAACATATTTTGACAACTAAGATGTTTGAAATCTCTTTAGTTCCTATGAAAATTGAATAAATATAACCATTTCACCTCAAAGTGTGTCTTATCTACCAATTAATATATTAAAATAAGATCATTGTGGGTATATCCAAAACAAAACAAAATGGATTTTATTACAAACCATGTATGGAATCTACAAAAAAGAATATATGAATATAAATTTTGAATGAAACCCATCTAATAGACCTCAAATATTCTTATCGACACAATATTTATTATGAAACTAAGTTTCCATGAATTTTACAAAGTCATCATTGTAGTTTATAACTCATAACTTCTAAGAAGTGAAAACCTTTAACCAACACATAATTATGTCTTAGCAAGCAAAATATAAAAACTTAGAAATAACATTTATGCATACTTATTCTTATGTTACCATGAATTTTAAAATAAAATAATTCAAATCATATGTGAAATACATTTAAGGATTTATCAAAATTTTAAATGAAATGTAATATAACTAGAATTGATATGCAATTCTACAATAAGATGTATTATTTAATATGGAAATTTTGTATAGATTAAATGAAATACTTAAGGTTTACAAGTTATTATATTATTCTATATTTTTATTCTCTTTCATTTTATGAAAGAAGATATTTTTTTCTTGAAAATCAACTACTTTAAAAATATCATACTTGAAAACCATAATCACTATCATATGTACACAATAAAATTTTAAGAATATGGAATTTTTAATAAAATCTTGAATGATATAAATGGAACCATAAAAAAAAATTGACTTAAATATTTCCATTTGTTTTAAAGATGAAACAAAGATAAAAAATGAAATGAAGTGTCTCATAAGCATGTTAAATATAAATATAACTAGCTTACATTACATACTAGAACATTTTACTTATTTCAAGAGCCATCAATGGTTATCTATAGGTTGAAGGATTATAAAATATATAATACTCTATATTTTGTAAAAATAAACTAAATTAGATGACATAATAGGTTCCTTTGTATCTAAAAAAAATTATTGGAAATGATTTGAGCTTTTAAACTGGTAGATAATGTCATTAACACTATAAAAATTTGAGATAAAACCATTGAATTTGAATGAAACAAAAGCATAACTATTGTATAAACATTAAACTTTGCATAATTATGTTTTCACTAGTTAATCATCTTGCATATGTAGATTTGATATAAATTTTTTTATAATAAAAGAATATAGACTGAATAAAGATGAAGAGTTTTATTCAATATCCTTGTGTTGTATTTGAAAACTCAATGTTATGCAAATATTATGCATAGAATCTCATATAAGTATAGAATATTAAGAGTATAACATGTTATGTTCATGGTAGTGGTTATTTAAAATTAAATTATTTTACCTTGGCATCTCTTATATCAAAATTAGTTAATGGATAAACATTTTAGCATCATCTTTAATCATTAATAATTTTTATATTATCACTCAATTTTTACACTAAAAATTAATAACCATGGAAAACCATTGAATTAAAACTTAGTGCCAAAGAGGCATGGACTAACATGGCATGTTCTGATAATATAAATTTCTCATTGAATATTTTAATGAAACTTAGTGAGTTTCTAAGTCTCTTTAGCACAAAAACTTGTTACTAGAAATTGTCATCAAAGATATCACATGTTACCATTGAGTGCCTAAATTTATTGAATTTATCATATGTGTTAGCTTATTAAATGAATTAATCATAATGAATAAGATTATAGTGCCAATTTTTATGTTTTTTACTAATCTTTTATCTTTATTTACCAAACTTGGTTAATTTTATAGCATGTAAATGAATGGCTATTGTCAAATACTTGATTGAAGGAATCATATTTAATGCAATTGGATTGATAATACATTATACTCTAGAAACCACTAAGCCAATAATTTTACATAATAAAATATACTTCAAAATATTTTAGACCACCAAATAAAATCATACCATCACACTAAAGTGAGTTTAAATCATGTATATCTAACATATTATCAAACAGGTAATATTTTAAATATTATGAAAACTTTGATATTACTTGTATTATATGATAATGTTTGACTATTAGAGAATTTTGGTTTAAATTTTATAAAATAAAATGAGAGCCAAAATTTCAAAAATTTAAATATTAAATTTTAATCTTACATTAATGCATTTAAACTTAAGGCTAGAATGGAGAAGCATTGAAATTGAAGGTACATACAATTGGGAAGTGGTAGTCATACCTTTAGAATTTAAATTGTACATCCATATGAAATATAAAATATCCTTTCAAAAATTCCCTCTCAAATATAATTAAAGTTACATTACCTAAATTTTTTCCAAAAAAATGTATTATTTGTACTGTTACTATTTAAAATTGATCATGTAAACTGAAGTAATTTGAATACACCATAATAAATGAATTATTTTAAACATTATTTTTGACTAAAATTTATATGATACAATTAAAATACCATATTATAATGATAAAAATTTGATAATAAACACAATCTAATAAGTGAATTAGAAAACAATAATTGTCAAAAAAATTAGCTCCCGCCACACAATGTAATTAATATGGTACAAAATACATTTTGAAAATTTTCAATTTTTTGAATGGATAAATTTTTTTGTAATAATGGGTCCCAAACATAATTAAGATTTAAGATTTAATTCCAATATCCAAAATTATTACGTTATCATTTCTTGATTTTTGTGGCTTTAGAGCCAGTAGAAGTACTTGGAGGGGGCTATTAATATTATAAGGTATATTGCTAAATAGTCCTTCATTCCCTTTAATATTTTTCTCTAGTTGCATGATTTTTAGGATTTGAAAATGGGTGGTGACATTGTTAAGATTGAGATGACCTCCCCTAAGGAATTCTACTAGGACCCTAGGGTAGCACATTATAGGAGGGAGAAGTGGCTCCATTCCTTGAGGTAATGAATGCACATGATGGGAATATGTCTCGCCAGTTTGCAAAGTCTTGGGAGGAAGATTCTAGACAATTCCATTTATGAACATTGGTTTTTGAAGTCTATAAAGAAGTGATTGGGCAAGCCATGAGGCTCCCCATAAAAGGAAAAAATAATTGAAGATGTAGTAAGGTGTCAGACTCAGAAAATATGGTGATTTTCTTTAGGGAAGGAGAATTTATAGTGAAGCTTCATGGGGAATTTGAAAGGGAAAAGTTGTTAGATCCATGGGGTTAAATATGCCTCATTATTATTAAATACTTCATGCTCTATATTAAATTCAAGGTATTTTATCATTACCGCTTTGCCTTGCTCAATTAGTTTAGGAATAAAATGGAGATCAGTTTTCCATTCTTTTTGTTATCCTTTCTAGAAAACTCTATTAAACTGGCCAAGGAATCCCATGCTAAAAATCATAACTCCCCTCTCATTCCCATTCACCAAGGCCTCATTTATAGTTTATACCAATTACATTTGTCCTTTTTCCCATTTAAACCTATTAAAGTCTATTTGCTTGAGGACAACCCATCGACTCTAACTCCTGTTATCAAAGGTAAAGATAGGAAATCCATTGGGACTCCAAAAATATCCTCTTAAAACTTGAAGGGGGGACTCAATATTGAATAATGTAGTACTCCTATTTTGATGCCAACCTATGATTCCAAGCTTAAATCTATGAAGAAATATAGTGTAAAACTTGTGACGCCTAACTAGGAAACTAAGGTGGATATAGTGGTGCCCACTGAAAGGGAACAAAAGGTTGGGGAGGATGAGGAAAATGTGTCTAAGAAGAATAGAGCTAGGAAGGAAGAATTTGGTAGGGTTGAGGACCCCATCAAATAATTACGCTTGGGTCTCAAGTAAGAGGGGAATGATTATGGGGGTGGTGCTAAGAAGCCTGGTGGTACAAGAGTTCATAGATCTAGTTGTATTGCTAGAATCCTATCCACTCACCCCAAGGGAATTGAAATTTCTAATGACTTTGAGTTTTTTTAGGATATCAAAAG
>JARHVA010001402.1:2635000-2657500 GCA_037957365.1 Torreya grandis
GAATTTCCTTACACACCTTTCTTAAATTGGAAGAGGTGTTTGTATCATGATTTCTCTCTAATACTTGACTTTTTTCTATATTTGATTGTATTATTTATCATTTACTAAATAATTCAGTATATTTTTATTATATTCTAGTATTTAATATTGATATTATTTCTTTGAGATAGCAAAAAATGTGTCTAGATAAACAATAAATGTTCAGTACAATTATTTTACTTTCCCTCAAAGATAAAGTACTTTATCATGCCTAACATTCTTTTAAATATTTCTTATATAAATTTATTTCACTCGAGAATGGAATTTTATTGTCACATATAATTGACCATGAGATTCAGGTTTCACATTTAGTTACTACTTCTATGAGTCCTAACACTATCCATGAGCTAAACAATTAAAATCATAAACCCTTTTTAATCATCAAAATATTACTTAAATAAGTCTTACACCTTTCCTAAGTGGATCATGATGATTTAAAAATCTTAAGTAAATTCAAAATGTAATATTTAATATTTTAAATGATAATAACATGATTGACTTATCTTATACTAATTTTTATGCTTGATTTTATGTACCATAATCATTTCATTTCAAATATTTTTGTCAACATCATCAAATCAATGGTCTGCAATGGATAGGTGTTATGTTTTGAAACATTAAATATAATATCTTATTGACTATAGTGATCTTAAATTGATTATATATATTATTGTACCAAAATATTATGTAGTCTCTCAAATTTGGTCACAAGTACTTGGTAATGTTATGTTTGGCCCTGTTACACTTTAAGTGACTTAAAAACTTAATTTAAACCTATTTATTGACCTCATTCTATGTTAAGAACCTATGGAGACCTATTCCTTTCTAATATAAAATCTTACAGCTAATAAAAGGTTCTAAACTACTAAAAACCCATCTAAACATCTGAATGAACATCTAATAACACAAAATCCACATTTCCCTTAAGGAAAATAATGTTTAATAGGGGAAAATAATAGAATATATTTTTATCCCCTATGGGTTGATCTTTCCATTCACCCTTATAATGGTCAAGTTTAAAATATGAACCCTTCCCTATTGATTGATCCATATTTTTTTGATAGGTAGTGTGAGCTTTTCACCATTTAAATTTATATAAAGGTACAATAAGGACACTTATTATATCACTTGGAAATTTCAAAATAAAGTCATACTTACAATATTTAACACTAATAAAATTATATCTAATCTACCCATTTATGATTATAATAATTTGTGTCTGGAATCTAGAACATAAAGCTCTGATACTACTTTGTCAGGATTACGAGCACAATTGATTACCTTTGTATAAGCAACTAAACATGGAATTTAACCAGAAGTAATAAGTAACTAAAAATTAGAAACAACACAAAATATGAGAGACAATACCCAATTGTATTAATATTCTTCCAGAAGGAAATACAATGAAGAGATGCCACACTCTTCTTCCCACACCTCTAGGGCTCCCACACCTCTATGGCATACAATAATCTCCCTCAAGAGTTCTCTCTCTCAATTACGGTCACAAAAATAACTCAAACACAGAGTTGTTGTTCACCTCCACCAGTCAGTAAAAATACTCCCAGTGCACAAGTAATCCACATACTTCAAGTCTAAGTACACCACATACTCCAAGTAGATCTCACTTGATCTTGCTACCTATTGTGTTACTAATCTCCCTGATCTTGCTGCCACCTACAGATCAACCTGGTTTTGCACACCTGTAAACATAGATCTCACACACACACACACACACACACCTACAGATCAACTGGCCTTAATTACCATGTAGATCTAACCTAATCTTGTTACACCATAGATCAACCTGGCCTTGCACACCTGTTGACCTAGATCTTACACACTAGCACCCCTGTGGATCTTCTACTAGATCTTGCTCTCCCACAGATCTACCTGATCATACACACTTGGTACTATGGCACTATGAAGAGCTAACCATTCTCTCTTCCCTCTAAAGGAGCTAACCTTACTCTCTCTGTCTAACACACTTTATAATACAGCCCATGAGTCTATTATATAGATCCCATGCAAACAATAATTAGACTTCTAATTACAATAATTAGAAACATATCTCCAAGACTAAAATTATTCTTTACATGCAAACAACTAGTTCATTAAACAAACCATTCATGAAACTAACAATTTTGGAACTGCACAAGCGACCAACATCAATCGCTGTCTATCTGGAGATGACCAACATCAGTCGATCCCTAACTGATGTCGGCAGCTTCCTGTCCACCTCTGATCGACGTTGGTTGGCCTAACTGACGCTGGTGACTATGACACTCAGCAACCTCCTCCATGTTTGCATCAGTGAAGCTTTTAGCTCCATAACCTAACAATGTCCCACTTGGAGATAAATAGCTGCACCTGTTCCTTTACTTGTACATCATCTAATTTGTTTCCTAGCTTGTATCCCTCTTCAAGTTCAATATTGAAGACCAACCACCACACATCCTATGCGGCTCCGCATGTCATCCAAGTAACGTGCCACATCTAAATCTACATACCCATGTAGAGAAGTCCCTAACCCTGCATAGCATGAATCCCTACTGCTGGTCCCTCTTAGATACTTAAGAATCCACTGAACTACTCTCTAGTGCTTCTTTCCCAGATTGGCTACAAACTTGCTGACAACACCCACTACTGGGGAAAAAATAGGTCTAGTACACATGTACTTAACCTCATCATGTGAATTGGGACCCTATTCTATGAATTGTCCATCCATAAGTGTGTTAACCAATTCTACATCTTGCACCTTAAACCATACCACTACCTTATTCACACATTCAACCTGAGACAACATCAACCTGTGATCTTCCCTGTCTCCAGGAATACTCATGCCAAATAATTTTTCTCCTCCTAAATCCTTTATGGCATACCACTAAACTAATTTTACCCTTAGCTCAACAAAACCTTGTATGTATGAACTTGCAACAAGCACATCATCCACATACAGTAACATAATAATGTCATGACCATTATCTACCTGGTAAAAATAAACACAGTGATTACAATGACATTGACTAAAGCCATGCTTTATCATAAACCCATCAAACTTGTACCACTATCTTAGAGCATGCTCAAGACCATATGACCTAGGCTTCTATCTCATGTGTCCATTCTCTCTCTTCTTTAATGAAGGAATCCATTTGTCTTTCAGTGCTTTTATCCCAGCTGGCAACTCTACCAAATCTCCAATTTGGTTCTCATCCAAGGAATCAAATTCTTCATTCATGCCATGCTCCCATTGTTTCCTGGATCCTACTTGCTCTATAGTGAGCAACAATTATAAAGAAGGGGAATAATGAATTTGAGGCTTACTTACCCTTTTAGTCTTCCATATGGGCATTTGAGACTCCTTGACAACTTGCTGTCTGCCCAAAATCTATTCCCTAGTCGACCCTAGTCTGCACCTGACTGATGTTGATTCCACCTGATCCCTGATGCTAGTTCCCTAATAGACATCAGTGTCCACCTTCCCATGGATGTTGGTTCCCTAACCGACACTGGTGTTAACCTACCTGACACCACCAACTTCTTTAGTCTGCACATGATCGATGTTGGTGCCTGCCTGTTCGACATCAGTTTCACCTGATCAATGCTGATAACTGTGTTTTCCTGTGAGTGATGAATTTTTACCCACGAGCTCACTTTGGATCAAAACCCTATCCAAACTGCACTGCTCAAAAATATTTAGCCCCTTTAGCTGATCTCTATCCATCATCTCCTCAATGAACACCAAGTCTTTCTAGTTCTTATGTTTGTCAAAGACATCAAACTTCCTCTTAAGAACATGCATCTCCTTCTTACTCATGTGACCAAGCCTATAAAACCATGTCTTCATAATAAAAGGAGAATCAGTAATACAAGTAGGTAGATAAAGAGTACCTACTTTCTTACCACATGCTAATTCAAGTGCATCCATTGTGAGAGTTACTGTGCATCTCTCATCACCCAACTTTCTTTAAGAAATTAGCCTCATCTTCAAGACTGGGACCTGCATGACCTTCTTCAACACCCATGTGTTGGCCATCTACAATTTTAGCCGCACTTCCCCTTTGCCAATAATTTGACAAGGCTCACCAACCCCTAAATAAATCTTTCCAAAGTCTCCAAAGACATTAACATGGAGAAATACTCTATTTGGGGCTGCATGGAAAGAGGCAAAAGAATCTATAAACCAAGATTCTACTTTACCTAAGGAACATATAAGAACATCATGTGCAACAACACCTGGAACATCTGCTTCTTCATTTCCTTCATGTTGATCTTCAACCAACCAATCATCTTTCTTTACCTGCTCTTTCTTTCCATAATTTTGTAGTTGATCATTCTTAATTTTGAATTCCTCCATTCTTAGCATACTTTTTCCTGCCATTGTTATACTCCCACTCAATCAAAAACCCCTGAGAGTGACCTGTAATCAAACATAAACCTACTCCAAACTAGGCTCTATGAACCTGCAACCTTCACGCTGATACCACTTTGTTAGGAATCTAGAACATAAAGCTCTGATACCACTTTGTCAAGATTAGGAGCACAATTGATTACCTTTGTATAAGCAACTAAACATGGAATTTAACCAGAAATAATAAGTAACTAGAAATCAAAAACAACACAAAATATGAGAGACAATACCCAATTGTATTAATACTCTTCCAGAAGGAAATACAATGAAGAGATGCCACACTCTTCTTTCCACACCTCTAGGGTTCCCACACCTCTAGGGCATACAATATTCTCCCTCAAGAGTTCTCTCTCTCAATTATGATCACAACAAACAAATCAAACATAGAGTTGTTGTTCACCTCCACTAGTCAGTAACAATACTGTCAGTACACAAGCACTCCACATACTTCAAGTCTGAGTACACCACGTACTCCAAGTAGATCTCACATGATCTTGCTACCTATTGTGTTGTTCATCTCCCTGATCTTGCTACCACCTGCAGATCAACCTAGTTTTTCACACTTGTAAACCTAGATCTAAAACACACACACACACACACACACCTATAGATCAACTGACCTTACTTACCATGTAGATCTAACCTGATCTTGCTACACTGCAGATCAACCTAGCCTTGCACACCTACCGACCTAGATCTTACACACCAACACCCCTATGGATCTTCTACCAGATCTTGCTCTCCCATAGATCTACTTGATCATACACACTTGGCACTGTGGCACTATGAGGAGCTAACCTTGCTCTCTTACCTCTAAAAGAGCTAACCTTGCTCTCTCTATCTAGCACACTTTACAATATAGCCCATGAGTCTATTATATAGATCCCATGAAAACAATAATTAGACTTCTAATTACAATAATTAAAAATGAAGCTCTAAGACTAAAATTAGTCTTTACATGCAAACAACTAGTTCATTAAACAAATTGTTTGTGAAACTAACAATTCTAGAACTACACAGGCGATCGACATCAGTCACTATCTATCTAGAGATGGCCAATGTCAGTGGATCCCTGACTGATGTCAATAGCTTCTTGTCCACTTATGACTAACATCGATTGGCCTGATCGATGATGGTGACTATGACACTCAACAACCTCCTCCATGTTTGCATCAATGAAGCTTTTAGCTCCACAATCTAATAATCTCCCACTTGGAGATAAACAACTACACCTATACCTATACCTAACATCATCTAATTTGTTTCTTGGCTTGTATCCTTTTTTAAGTTCAATCTTGAAGACCAATGACCACACATCCTATTGTGCTCTGCATGTCATCCAAGTAACCTGCCACATCTGAATCTACATACCCATGTAGAGAAGTCCCTGACCCTACATAGCATGAATCCCTGCTACTGATCCCTCTCAGATACCTGAGAATCCACTAAACTACTCTCCAGTGCTTCTTTCATTTATTGGCTACAAACTTGCTGGCAACACCCACTACTGGGGCAAAAATAGGTCTAGTACACATGTACTTAACCTCATCATGTGAATTGGGACCCTATTCTATGAACTATCCATCCATATGTGTGCTAACTGGTTCTACATCTTACATCTTGAACCACGCCACTACCTTATTCACACAATCATCCTGAGACAACATCAACCTATGATCTTCTCTATCTCTAGGAATACTCATGCCAAAGAATTAAGTTCCTCTTAAATCCTTCATGGCATACCACTAAACTAATTTTACCCTTAGCTCAACAAAAACTTGTATGTATGAACCTGCAACAAGCACATCATCCACATACAGTAGCAAGATAATGTCATAACCATTATCCACCTGGTAAAAACAAGCACAATGATTATAATGACATTGACTAAAGCCATGCTTTGTCATAAACCTATCAGACTTGTACCACTGTCTTGGAGCATGCTCAAGACCATATGACCTAGCCTTCTGTCTCATGTGTCCATTCTCTCTCTTCTTTAACCAAGGATTCCATTCATCTTTTAGTGCTTTTATCTCAGCTGGCAACTCTACCAAATCTCCCATTTTATTCTCATTCAAGGAATCAAATTCTTCATTCATGCCATGCTCCCACTATTTCTTGGATCCTACCTGCTCTATAGTGAGCAAGAAGTATAAAGAAGGGGAATAATGAATTTGAGGCTTACTTACCCTTTCAGTCCTCCATATGGCCATTTAAGACTCCTTGACAGCTTGTTGTCTGCCCAAAACCCATTCCCTGGTCAACCCTAGTCTGCACCTGACCGATGTTGATTCCACCTGATGGTTGATGCTGGTTCCTTGACCAACATTAGTGTCCACCTTTTTGCCAACGTCGGTTCTCTGACCGATGCCAGTGTCAACCGGCCCAATACCACTAACTTCTTCAGTCTGCACATGATCGACATCAATGCCTACCTATTCGACGTTGGTTCCACCTGACCATTGCCAATAACTATGTTTTCTTGGGAGTGATGACTTTTTACTCGCGAGCTCACTTTGGATCAAAACCCTATCCAAACTACCCTACTCAGAAATATTTAGCCCCTTTAGCTGATCTCTATCCATCATCTCCTCCATGAACACCAAGGCTTTCCAATTCTTATGTTTATCAAAGACATCTAACTTCCTCTTAAGAACATGCATCTCCTTCTTACTCATGTGACCAAGCCTACAAAGCCACGTCTTCACATTAGAAGGAGAATTAGTAATACAAGTAGTTAGATAAAGAGTACCTACTTTCTTATCACATGCTAATTCAAGTGCATTCACTGTGAGAGTTATTATGCATCTCTCATCACCCAAATTTCTTGAAGAAATTAGCCTCATTTTCAAGACTGGGACCTACATGACCTTCTTCAACACCCATGTGTTGGCTGTCTACAATTTCAGCCGCATTTCCCTTTTTCCAATACTTTGACAAGGCTCACCAACCCCTAAATAAATCTTTCCAAAGTTTTCAAAGACATTAACATGGAAAAATACTCTATTTGGGGCTACATGGAAAGAGGCAATAGAATCTATAAACCAAGATTCTACTTTATCCAAGGAACATACAAGAGCATCCTGTGCAATAACACCTGCAACATCTGCTTCTTCATTTCCTTCATGCTGATCTTCAACCAACCAGTAATCTTTCTTTACCTGCTCTTTCATTCCATAATTTCATAATTGATCATTCTTGCTTTTGAATTCCTCCATTCTTAGATTACTTTATTTTTCCATTGCTATACTCCCACTCAATCAAAAACCCCTGAAAGTGACCTGTAATCAAACACAAACCTACTCCGAACTAGGCTCTGTGAACCTGCAACCTTAGCTCTGATACCACTTTGTCAAGAATATAGAACATAAAGCTCTGATACCACTTTTTCAGAATTAGGAGCATAATTTATTACCTTTGTATAAACAACTAAACACAGAATTTAACCAAAAGTAATAAGTAACTAGAAATCAAAAACAACACAAAATATGAGAGACAATACCCAATTGTATTAATACTCTTCTAGAAGAAAATACAATGAAGAGATGCCACACTCTTCTTCCCACACCTCTATGGCTCCCACACCTCTAGGGAATACAATAATCTCCCTCAAGAGTTCTCTCTCTCAATTATAGTCACAACAAACAACTCAAACACAGAGTTGTTCACTTCCACTAGTCAGTAACAATACTGCCAGTACACAAGTACTCCACGTACTTCAAGTCTTAGTACACCATGTACTCCAAGTAGATCTCACCTAATCTTACTACCTATTGTGTTACTGATCTCCCTGATCTTGATACCACCTGTAGATCAACCTAGTTTTGCACACCTATAAACCTAGATCTCTCACACACACACACACCTACAGATCAACTGACCTTACTTACCATATAAATCTAACCTAATCTTGCTACACTGTAGATCAACCTAGCCTTGCACACCTGCCCAACTAGATATTACACACCAGCACCCCTATGGATCTTCTTCCAGATCTTGCTCTCCTAGAGATCTACCTGATAATACACACTTTGCACTATGGCACTATGAGGAGCTAACCTTTCTCTCTTCCCTTTGAAGGAGCTAACCTTGCTCTCTCTATCTAACACAGTTTACAATACAGCCCATGAGTCTATTATATAGATCCCATGCAAACAATAATTGGACTTCTAATTACAATAATTAGAAATGCAGCTCCAAGACTAGAATTAGTCTTTACATGCAAACAACCAGTTTGTTAAACAAACTATTACTGAAACTAATAGTTTTGGAACCATACAGGCGACTGACGTTAGTCACTATCTATCTAGAGATGACTGACATCGGCCGATCTCTGACCGATGTCAGCAACTTCCTGTCCACCTCTAACTGACATCGATTGCCCTGACTGACATCGGTGATTATGACACTCAAAAACCTCCTCCATGTTTGCATCAGTGAAGCTTTTAGCTCCACAACCTAACAATCTCCCAATTGGAGATAAATAGCTACACCTATACCTGTACTTGTACATCATCTAATTTATTTCTTGGCTTGTATCCCTCTTCAAGTTCAATATTGAAGACCAACCACCACACATCTTGTGGTGCTCCGCATGTCATCCAAGTAACCTACCACATCACAATCTACATACCCATGTAGAGAAGTCCCTGACCCAGCATAACATGAATCCCTACTATTGGTCCCTCTCAGATAATTGAGAATCCACTAAACTACTCTCTAATGCTTCTTTCCTGAATTGGCTACAAACTTGCTAACAACACCCACTACTAGGGCAAAAACATGTCTAGTACACATGTACCTAACCTCATCATGTGAATTGGGACCCTATTCTGTGAACTGTCCATCCATAGGTGTGTTAACTAGTTCTGCATCCTACATCTTGAACCATGCCACTACCTTATTCACACAATCATCCTGAGACAACATCAACCTGTGATCTTCTCTGTCTCTAGGAATACTCATGCCAAAGAATTTTGCTCCTCTTAAATCCTTTATGGCATACCACTGAACTAATTTTACCCTTAGCTCAGCAAAACCCTATATGTATGAACTTGTAACAAGCACATCATCCACATATAGTAACAAGATAATGTCATGACCATTATCCACCTCATAAAAAAAAACATAGTGATTACAATAACATTGACTAAAGCCATGCTTTGTCATAAACCCATCAAACTTGTACCACTGTCCTAGAGCATGCTCAAGACCATATGACCTGGCCTTCCATCTCATGTGTCCATTCTCTCTCTTCTTTAACCAAAGAATCTATTCATCTTTTAGTGCTTTTATCTGAGTTGGCAACTCTACCAAATCTCCCATTTGGTTCTCATCCAAGGAATCAAATTCCTCATTCATGCCATGCTCCCACTATTTCTTGGATCCTACCTACTCTGTAGTGAGCAACAAGTATAAATAAGGGGAATAACGAATTTGAGGCTTACGTACCCTTTCAGTCTTCTATATGGGCATTTAAGACTCCTTGATAGCTTATTGTCTACCCAAAATCCATTCCCTGGTCAACCCTGGTCTACACCTGATCGATGTCGATTCCACATGATCATCGATGATGGTTTCCTAACTAAAATTGGTATCCACCTTCCTACCGACATCGATTCTCTGACTGACACCAGTGTCAACCTGCCTGACACCATTGATTTCTTCAGTCTGAACATGACTGATGTCGGTGCCTACCTATTTGATGTTGGTTCCACCTGACCGATGCCAGTAACTATGTTTTCCTGTGAGTGATGACTTTTTACCCGTGAGCTCACTTTGGATCAGAACCCTATCCAAACTGCCCAGCTCAGAAATATTTAGCCCCTTTAGCTAATCTTTCTCCATCATCTCTTCCATGAACACCAAGGCTTTCTAGTTCTTATGTTTGTCAAAGACATCTTACTTCTTATTAAGAACATGCATCTCCTTCTTACTCATGTGACCAAGCCTACAAAGCCACATCTTCACAACAAAAGGAGAATCAGTAATACAAGTAGGTAGATAAAGAGTACCTACTTTCTTACCACATGCTAATTCAAGTGCATCCGTTGTGAGAGTTACTATGCATCTCTCATCACCTAACTTTCCTAAAGAAATTAGCCTCATCTTTAAGACTGGGACTTGCATGACCTTCTTCAACACCCATGTGTTGGCCGTCTGCAATTTCAACCACACTTTCCCTTTGCCAATACTTTGACAAGGCTCACCAACCCCTAAATAAATCTTTCCAAAGTCTCCAAAGACATTAACATGGAAAAATACTCTATTTGGGGCTACATGGAAAGAGGAAACATAATCTATAAACCAAGATTCTACTTTATCCAAGAAACATAATAGAGCATCCTGTGCAACAACACCTACAACATCTACTTCTTCATTTCCTTCATGCTGATCTTCAACCAACCAACAATCTTTCTTTACCTACTCTTTCTTTCCATAATTCTATAATTGATCATTCTTGCTTTTGAATTCCTCCATTCTTAGCTTACTTTCTTCTACCATTGCTATACTCCCACTCAATCAAAAACTCCTGAGAGTGACCTATAATCAAACACAAACCTGCTCCGAACCAGGCTCTATGAACCTGCAACTTTAGCTCTGATACCACTATGTCAAGAATATAGAACATAAAGCTCTAATACCACTTTGTCAGGATTAGGAGCACAATTGATTACTTTTGTATAAGCAACTAAACACAAAATTTAACCAGAAGTAATAAGTAACTAGAAATCAGAAACAACACAAAATATGAGAGACAATACCCAATTGTATTAATACTCTTCTAGAAGGAAATACAATGAAGAGATGCCACACTCTTCTTCCCACACCTCTAGGGCTCCCACACCTTTAGGGCATACAATAATCTCCCTCAAGAGTTTTCTCTATCAATTATGGTCACAACAAACAAATCAAAAATAGAGTTGTTGTTCACCTCCACCAGTCAGTTACAATATTGTTAGTACACAAGTACTCCACACACTTTAAGTCTAAGTACACCACATACTCCAAGTAGATCTCACCTGATCTTGCTACTTGTTATGTTGCTAATCTCCCTGACCTTGCTACCACCTACAGATCAACCTAGTTTTGCACACCTGTAAACCTAGATCTCGCATGCACACACACACATCTACAGATCAATCGACCTTACTTACCATGTAGATCTAACCTGATCTTGCTACACCATAGATCAACCTGGCCTTGCACACCTACAGACCTAGATCTTACACACCAACACCCCTGTGGATCTTCTACCAGGTCTTGCTCTCCCATAGATCTACCTGATCATACACACTTGGCACTATGGCACTATGAGGAGCTAACCTTGCTCTCTTCCCTTTGAAGGAGCTAACCTTACTCTCTCTATCTAGCACACTTTACAATACAACCCATGAGTCTATTATATAGATCCCATGCAAACAATAATTAGACTTCTAATTATAATAATTAGAAACACAGCTCTAAGAATAAAATTAGTCTTTACATATAATCAATCAGTTCGTTACACAAACTGTTCATGAAACTAATAGTTTTGGAACCACACAGGTGACCAACATCAATCACTGTCTATTTAGAGATGACTGACATCAACTGATCCCTAACTAATATCAGTAGCTTCCTATCCACCTTTGATCGATGTCAGTTGGCTTGACTGATGTTGGTGACTGTGACACTCAGCAACCTCCTCCATGTTTGCATCAATGAAGCTTTTAGCTTCACAACCTAACAATCTCCCACTTGGAGATAAATAGCTACACCTCTACCTATACCTATACATCATCTAATTTGTTTTCTAGCTTGTATCCCTCTTTAAGTTCAATTTTGAAGACCAACCACCACACATTTTGTGGTGCTCCGCATGTCATCCAAGTAACCTGCCACATCCAAATCTACATACCCATGTAGAGAAGTCCCTAACCCTACATAGCATGAATCCCTGCTACTGGTCCCTCTTATATACCTAAGAATCCACTGAACTGTTCTCCAATGCTTCATTCCCATATTAGCTACAAACTTGATAACAACACCCACTACTGGGGCAAAAATAGGTCTAGTACACATGTACTTAACCTCATCATGTGAATTGGGACCCTATTCTATGAACTATCCATCCATAGGTGTGTTAACCGGTTCTACATCTTGCATCTTAAACCATGCCACTACCTTATTCACATAATCATCCTGAGACAACATCAACCTGTGATCTTCCCTATTTTTAGGAATACTCATGCCAAAGAATTTTGCTCCTCTTAAATCCTTCATGGCATACCACTGATCTAATTTTACCCTTAGCTCAACAAAACCCTATATGTATGAACCTGCAACAAGCACATCATCCACATATAGTAACAAGATAATGTCATGACCATTATCACCCTAGTAAAAACAAACATAGTGATTACAATGACATTGACTAAAGCCATGCTTTGTCATAAACCTGTCAAACTTGTACCACTATGCTGGAGCATGCTCAAGACCATATGACCTAGCCTTCTATCTCACATGTCCATTCTCTCTCTTCTTTAACCAAGGAATCCATTTTTCTTTCAGTGCTTTTATCCCAGCTAGCAACTCTACCAAATCTCCTATTTGGTTCTCATCTAAGGAATCAAATTTCTCATTCATGCCATGCTCCCACTATTTCCTAGATCCTACCTACTCTGTAGTGAGCAACAAGTATAAAGAAGGGGAATAATGAATTTGTGGCTTACTTACCCTTTTAATCCTCCATATGGGCATTTGAGACTCCTTGACAGCTTGCTATCTACCCAAAATCCATTCCCTGGTCGACCTTGGTCTGCACCAGACCGATGTCAATTCCACCTAATCACCGATGCCAGTTCCCTGACTGATGTCAGTGTCTACCTTCTCATCGACATTAGTTTGCTAACCAACACCAGTGTCAACTTGCCCGACACCACTGACTTCTTCAATCTACACATGACCGACGTCGATGCTTACCTTTTTGACGTCGATTCCACCTGACCAACGCTGGTAACTGTGTTGTCTTGTGAGTGATGACTTTAGACTTGTGAACTCACTTTGGATCAAAACCCTATCCAAACTGCCTTGCTCAGAAATATTTAGCCCCTTTAGCTAATCTCTTTCCATCATCTCCTCCATGAATACCAAGGCTTTCCAATTCTTAAGTTTGTCAAAGACATCTAACTTCCTCTTAAGAACATGCATCTCCTTCTTACTCATGTGACCAAGCCTACAAAGCCACATCTTAACAATAGAAGGAGAATCAGTAATACAAGTAGGTAGATAAAGAGTACCTACTTTCTTACCACATGCTAATTCAAGTGCATCTGCTGTGAGAGTTACTGTGCATCTCTCATCACCCAACTTTCTTGAACAAATTAGCCTCGTCTTCAAGACTGGGACCTGCATGACCTTCTTCAACACCCATGTGTTGGCTGTCTGCAATTTCAACCGCACTTCCCCTTTGCCAATACTTTGACAAGGCTCACCAACCCATAAATAAATCTTTCTAAAGTCTCCAAAGACATTAACATGGAAAATTACTCTATTTGGGGCTACATGGAAAGAGGCAATAGAATCTATAAAACAAGATTCTACTTTATCCAAGGAACATACAAGAGCATCCTGTGTAACAACACCTGTAACATCTATTTCTTCATTTCCTTCATGTTGATCTTAAACCAACCAGCAATCTTTCTTTACCTGCTCTTTCTTTCCATAATTTCATAATTGATCATTCTTGCTTTTGAATTCCTCCATTCTTAGCTTACTTTCTTCTACCATTGTTATACTCCCACTTAATTAGACACCCCTGAGAGTGACCTATAATCAAACACAAACTTGCTCTGAACTAGGCTCTGTGAACCTGTAACCTTAGCTTTAATACCACTTTGATAGGAATCTAGAACATAAAGCTCTGATACCACTTTGTCAGGATTAGGAGCACAATTGATTACCTTTGAATAAGCAACTAAACATGGAATTTAACTATAAGGAATAAGTAACTAAAAATCAAAAACAACACAGAATATGAAGGACAATACCCAATTGTATTAATACTCTTTTAGAAGGAAATATAATGAAGAGATGCCACACTCTTCTTCCCACACCTCTAGGGCATACAATAATCTCCATCAAGAGTTCTCTCTCTCAATTACGATCACAACAAACAACTCAAACATAGAGTTGTTGTTCACCTCCATCAATTAGTAACAATACGGCCAGTACATAATTACTCCACGTACATCAAGTCTAAGTACACCATGTACTCCAAGTAGATCTCACCTAATCTTGCTACCTGTTACATCATTGATCTCCCTGATCTTGCTACCACTTGTAGATCAACCTAGTTTTACACACCATCCAACGTAGATCTCGCACACACACACACACACACACACACACACACACACACACACACACACACACACACACACACACACACACACACACACACACACACACACACACACACACACACACCTGTAGATCAACTGACCTTACTTACCTTATAGATCTAACCTGATCTTGCTACACCGCAAATCAACCTGGCCTTGCATACCTGTCAACCTAGATCTTACACACCAACACCCTTGTGAATCTTCTACTAGATGTTGCTCTCCCAATGATCAACCTAATCATACACACTTGGCAATGTGGCACTATGAGAAGCTAACCTTGCTCTCTTCTCTCTGAAGGAGCTAACCTTGCTCTCTCTCTCTATCATACTTTACAATACAGCTCATGAGTCTATTATATAGATCCCATGTAAACAATAATTAGACTTCTAATTACAATAATTAGAAATGCAGCTCCAAGACTAAAATTAGTCTTTACATGCAAACAATCGGTTCGTTAAATAAACTATTCATGAAACTAACAGCTCTAGAACTGCATAGGTGACCGACATTGGTTGTTATCTATTTGGAGATGACCGATGTTGGTTGATCCCTTACTGATGTCAGTAGCTTCCTATCCACCTCTGACCGATGTCAGTTGGCCTGACTAATGCCGGTGACTATGACACTCAGCAACCTCCTCCATGTTTGCATCAGTGAATATTTTAGCTACACAACCTAACAATCTCCCACTTGGAGATAAATAGTTACACTTGTACCTGTACTTATACATCATCTAATTTGTTTCTTGGCTTGTATCCCTCTTCAAGTTAAATCTTGAAGACCAACCACCACACATCTTGTGGTGCTCTGCATGTCATCCAAGTAACCTACCACATCTGAATCTACATACCCATGTAGAGAAGTCCCTGACCCTGCATAGCATGAATCTGTACTGCTGGTCCCTCTCAGATACCTAAGAATCCACTGAACTACTCTCCAGTGCTTCTTTCTCAGATTGGCTATAAACTTGCTAACAACACCCACTACTAGGGCAAAATTAGGTCTAGTACACATGTACTTAACCTCATCATGTGAATTGGGACCCTGTTATGTGAATTGTCCATCCATAGGTGTGCTAACCGATTCTGCATCCTACATCTTGAACCGCACCACTACCTTATTCACACAATCATCCTGAGACAACATCAACCTATGATCTTCCCTGTCTCTAGGAATACTCATGCCAAAGAATTTCACTCCTCATAAATCCTTCATGGCATACCACTGAACTAATTTTACCCTTAGCTCGACAAAGCCCTATATGTATGAACCTACAACAAGCACATCATCCACATACAGTAACAAGATAATGTCACGACCATTATCCACCTGGTAAAAACAAACACAGTGATTACAATGGCATTGACTAAAGCCATGCTTTGTCATAAACCCGTCAAACCTGTACCACTATCCTGGAGCATGCTCAAGATCATACGACCTAGCCTTCTATCTCATGTGTCCATTCTCTCTCTTCTTTAACCAAGGAATCCATTCATCTTTCACTACTTTTATCCCAGCTGGTAACTCTACCAAATCTCCCTTTTATTTCTCATCTAAGGAATCAAATTCCTCATTCATGCCATGTTCCCATTGTTTCCTAGATCCTACCTACTCTATAATGAGAAACAAGTATAAAGAAGGGGAATAATGAATTTGAGGGTTACTTACCCTTTTAGTCCTCCATATGGGTGTTTGAGACTCCTTGATAGCTTGCTATCCACCCAAAATCAATTCCCTAGTTGACCCTAGTCTGTACCCAACTGATGTCGATTCCACCTGATCGCTAATGCTAGTTCCCTGACTGACGTCAGTGTCCACCTTCCTATTGACATTAGTTCCCTAATCGACGCTGATGTCAACCTGCCCAACACCACTAACTTCTTTAGTCTGCACATGACCAACACTGGTGCCTACCTATTTGACGTCAAGTCCACCTGACCGACACTGGTAACTATGTTTTCCTGTGAGTGATGGCTTTTTACCCACGAGCTCACGTTGGATCAAAACCCTATCTAAACTACCCTGCTTAGAAATATTCAACCCCTTTGGCTAATCTCTATCCCTCATCTCCTCCATGAACACCAAGGCTTTCTAGTTCTTAAGTTTGTCAAAGACATCTGACTTCCTCTTAAGAACATGCATCTCCTTCTTACATATGTGACCAAGCCTACAAACCCACATTTTCACAACAGAAGGAGAATTAGTAATACAAGTAGGTAGATAAAGAGTACCTACTTTCTTACCACATGCTAATTCAAGTGCATCCACTGTGAGAGTTACTATGCATCTCTCATCACCCAAATTTCCTAAAGAAATTAGCCTCATCTTCAAGACTAGGACCTACATGACCTTCTTCAACACCCATGTGTTGGCCGTCTGCAATTTCAGCCGCACTTCCCCTTTGCGAATACTTTGACAAGGCTCACCAACCCTTAAATAAATCTTTCCAAAGTCTTCAAAGACATTAACATGGAAAAATAATCTATTTGAGGCTGCATGGAAAGAGGCAATAGAATCTATAAACCAAGATTCTACTTTATCCAAGGAACATACAAGAGCATCATGTGCAACAACACCTACAACATCTACCTCTTCATTTCCTTCATGATGATCTTCATCCAACTAGCAATATTTCTTTACCTAATTTTTATTTCTATAATTCCTTAATTGATCATTCTTGATTTTGAATTCCTCTATTCTTAGCTTACTTTCTTTTGCCATTGCTATACTCCCACTCAATCATAAACCCCTGAGAGTGACCTGTAATCAAACACAAACCTGCTCTGAACCAGGCTCTGTGAACCTGCAACCTTAGCTTTGATACCATTTTGTCAAGAATCTAGAACATAAAGCTCTAATACCACTTTTTTAGGATTAGGAGCACAATTTATTACCTTTGTATAAGCAACTAAATATAGAATTTAACTAGAAGTAATAAGTAACTAAAAATCAGAAACAACACAAAATATGAGAGACAATACCCAATTATATTAATACTCTTTCAAAAGGAAATACAATGAAGAGATGCCACAATCTTCTTCCCACACCTCTAGGGCATACAATAATCTCCCTCAAGATTTCTCTCTCAATTATGGTCACAACAAACAACTCAAACACAGAGTTATTGTTCACCTCCACCAGTCAATAACAATACTGCCAATACATAAGTACTCCACGTACTTCAAGTCTGAGTACACCACATACTCCAAGTAGATCTCACCTGATCTTGGTACCTGTTGTGTCACTAATCTCTCTGATCTTGCTACCACCTACAAATCAACCTAGTTTTGCACACCTATAAACCTAGATCTCACACACACACACACACCTACAGATCAACTGACCTTACTTACTATGTAGATCTAACCTAATCTTGCTACACCATAGATCAACCTAGCCTTGCACACCTACCAACCTAGATCTTACACATCAGCACCCCTGTGGATCTTTTACCAGATCTTACTCTCCCACAGATCTACCTAATCATACACACTTGGCACTTTGGCACTATGAGGAACTAACCTTGCTCTCTCTATCTAGCACACTTTACAATACAGCTCATGAGTCTATTATATAGATCCCATGCAAAAAATAATTAGAATTCTAATTATAGTAATTAGAAACATAGCTCTGATACTAAAATTAGTCTTTACATGTAAACAACTGGTTCGTTAAACAAACTATTCATGAAACTAACAGTTCTGGAACCACACAGGCGACCGACATTGGTCGCTGTTTATCTAGAGATGATAGACGTCGACTAATCCCTAACCAAAGTCAGTAGCTTCTTGTCCACCTCTGACTGATGTCATTTGGCTTGACTGACATTGGTGACTGTGACACTCAACAACCTCCTCCATGTTTGCATCAGTGAAGCTTTTAGCTCCACAACCTAACAATTTGAATTAGTGTTTAACTAATTCAAGAGCCTAGTTTATCCAAGTGAATATAAAGCATGATCAAGTATTTAAATGATATCTAGATACATTTATATAATCAAAAGACCATTATTTCACAAATCACTCTAAGTGTGATAAATATACAGGATTGATTTCCCTCTTTGGATATCTAGATACATAGGCAATGATCAATCATCATAAGGGTGGTTGGAATCAGCTCAACCCATTACACTCCCTATTTTTTATTTGAAGGTTTATAGCTATTATATTCCCTTTTAGGGTTTTAACTTTGAATACATCATTTGAAGGTATTTCACCCACATGTTAAGGTCAAATATTTACATAAAAGTGTGATTTAAGTTGTCACAAATGATCATGCCTTGATCCCCTAATTTTAATAAAAGGAAAAGATTGACCAACTTGGGATTATATTTATAATCTATCTTGCCCTAGTTTAGATGATCTTGTCCTTTATCGTTTCACTCTTTTCTCTATGTACATGTATAATATTTATCTATTTGTATTTATTAGTCATTGTTCAGTTTCACATAGTTAATGTAGAGATAATAGACATTTGAGATTTTCAACTTGAGCATAGTTAATCTTCCTTTATTAAATTTTACTTTATCAATTTTAGTATCTACTTTTAAATTTTCTTGTTGTAATTTGATTTTAAAAAATTATAATTTATTATACTCATTTTATCTCATTAAGGGTTAATCATCACATTAAATCAAAATTATGATAAAAATATTGGTGAATGAACTTTTTATTCAAGCATTACTTTTTCTTGGGGTTTAGATAAATTCATGAACATTCAACACTAAAGTAATTTTATTCAACCTTGAATCTAAATGTAAGACTGAAAGAACTTATTTTCAACCTAGGATTTAATCACTGACATTGAAATAACTTTATTTTTACTTTGGATATGATATATAACATTGAAAAAACTTTATTTTGACTTGGAATTTTATGGGAATTTACTAATCTCCATATTCATTTTTTTCCTTTTTTTAGAATTAAATTTCAATTTTTTGTTGTTGCCAGTTACCAAAAAAATTATGGATATATTTGATTAGTATTTTTTATTTCAAGTTTCATTATTTTTCATCACTATTTTATTCCCATAATTAATAGCATAATTAAGACATATGAAATTAAAAAAATTAAAAAACAAACCCTATTAATGATTTTTTTTGTAAAGTTAAACATGACAACTAAAAAAAATCAATTATACACTCAAGTTTTTATAATGTTTACTTTACACCCTATTGATGGAATTATTATGACCATAAAAAATGGTAAGATAAAATAGTATGATTTAGCTAAGAATAATAGACTTGACCCTATTGATGTGAAATAATTTAGTGATTACCTTGATACCCATCCTGATTAAATAGAGTCCTTTTTACTTGCATCTTGACAAGAAAAAAAGAAACATGATCATGTTAGTTTATCCAAAGAAACAAATTATTATGTTAAGATACCTATTCTCAACCCTATCATAGGTTTTATTACTTATACTATTCATATTTTGATTACATCTCCACTTTTTGATTTGGGGGAAACCAAAGGTTTCAAACATATTTTTATGCCCATGCATAGTCAAATGACTCATTCATGATCTTTTATATCTACACATTCTATATCACAAACATTTCATACTAACAATCCATTTTTTAAGTTATTTCATGTTTACATGTTAAGTTGTTATAGGTAAAGAAAGCTATACTGAAAGCTAGCCAATCAATGTATTCGCAAGACTAACTTCATTATACGTTAGTACCTAATATTGCATCATATCGTTTACTTACAAGATTTGTAGCTCCTAAAATTAAATTATGTGAAGGTAAATGATATCCAGACAACATCTTAGATATTTTCATGTGGAATTCTTGGATTATGATTTCAATGACAAGTTGTTAACTAAATTGTTTCCAAAAAGTTTAAAAGATTATGTATTGCATTGGTATTATTATTTAAATTTTCAATAAATCAAATAAATATATCTATTAACAAATAAATTTCTTAATAATTTTGATATTAACATTGATAAACATATTTATTATTCACAAATTTCTAATTTTAAACAAGGAACTAATGAGCCTATCAATGAATATTTAGCTCATTATAGGACCATGCTTACCAAAAATAATAACACCTTAGTATATATTGAATTAAAATGTATTTTAAAATAAATTTTACTTGCACATTTGCATGATTCAATTAGATTAAAAAAAAAAGATCATTTGATGAAATTAATCATATAATAAGAGAAATACATGTCAATATTATTTATTTGAATAAGCTCAAATATGCACATATATCTACTTATACAATGAATTTTAACATAAAACCATATTATAAATCTAAGACAAATATACTAAAGTTGATGCAAAGATCACTAATAGGTTTATTTCTAAACTTTCTAATGAGTTTGTTTTATCATATCAATCAAGGAAGAAAAGTTCTAAATTACCATAACCACCTCATAAATTGTTAAAAACATTTCTTAAATGTAATATAATTACTATACCTTCACCATTGCAATTTGATATGAATACCTTAAAGTAAATATATTTTATAAGGTTAAATTTAGATTCTTGATAGGAACCCAAAAACTGGTACACCACATGAAGATAAATCATGATATCTCAAAATAAAACAAGTAAAAAATATATCTACTCAAAATTAGACCATACTAAAATAGCGTAAATTGTAAGCTAAAATTTAGCATAACAACCCTCAACCATCAATAAAAAATCATGACTAAGAAACACATTAAATATTTAGATGATCATCTATACTACATCTTCCTTTTTATATTTTTTATTTTCCTCCCACTTTATCCTCCTAACAACTTATGTTTAAACTCCTTATCTTTATTTTACTTCTTGATGTTTTTTTTATTTCTCTCTCCAATGATAATTTTCATTTTTTTACTTTTTAAGAGAACCAACTTACCTATAATATTTTTTGGGTTCCATTTTCCACCTCTTTAGTATTCTCTATGATTTTTATTTATCTTACCTTGGGTCTACCTATTTTTTTATCTACCCCCACATAAACTTTCTTTTTAGAACTTATCACGTTTCTATAATTACAAGTATGTTGTGAACTAGGATATTTTACTTCTTGGATTAGAGGTATGAATGGAACACTTTCCTTATCTACAATGATTTATCCCTCATTTGAGATTATTTATCCTAACTCCTCATTATATATCTTATTAACTTGTCTCCCTTATGAAATTATTTCCTCCAAGTTGGTTCTTTCTTTGATTGATTTTACCATTGGAAGAATTTTCACTTTGTGGATACATAGTATTAGCTTTATTTTTGAGATAGAATCCCATATTAGAGGGGTAGGGGAAAGAAACATGGTCTCTCCCAAGAATTTTTCTTAATTTTACTCTTCCTTGAAATCTTTTCTAGACTCTATTATTTATTTATTATGCACTTCTAAGTCATTTCCCTCCCCACAAGAATGGGGAGTTATTGTTTCCTCTTTCCTTTTCCATATTTGTTTCACTTTATTTTTATCTAGTTAACTATCAAGTAAATTAAATAGATTATTAAACTAATTTATACATCCTTTATCTCATTTATTATATCTCTTAGGTCAAAACTCCAAATTTAAATTTTAAATTTGTAATATTTGAAAGAGAATTGTCATAGGAACGTTGACACAAAATATAACATAGATGAATCTTCTCATTAATTTGGAAACTATATCAATAATTATTAGTTTTATTATAGTTTTT
>JARHVA010001402.1:2662500-2737500 GCA_037957365.1 Torreya grandis
GCCTTTTTTCATTTTACCTCTTCTTTTTCACTTTCTAGATTTGGATAGTCTAACACAACGATCCATTCTTCCATATTCTACTATTTATCTTATTATTTTCATAATATTAACTAGTAAAATTACATTTTTTCCAATAAAAGTAAATAAAAACCCAAAAAAGATAAATTGGTATTGCCTTTCAGACTACACAATGGAACAATGTTTAGTGCCTATTACATATCTTTAATACAACACAAAGCATATCAAGAATCAACTACTCAAAGTACTAATAACTAATAACTAGATTAGATAACCTTAGATGCTTACATAGGGGTAAATTCCACTTGGAAATGTTTATTTACTTATCATGATATAGATATATCATCCTATAAGTTAGCCATAGGAGTCTTACACTCAAATGTCACTTACTTATCCTTTGGTTATAATATCACACTATTGTATAAAACATAGGTGTTCTCTCCATTTAATTAACATACATATATCCACATAAGAATTCATTACTTAAATAACCTTAGGCATTAACTCATATGTTCATTATGGAGAGTTATGATTTAATAACTCATTACCAAGGTGGACTATTAAACCATCGATCATATTATACATTAGAAGTTTACATAACATATTGTATCCTCTAATTACCATTCACAAGGATTACTCCATGTTTTAATAATCATAATATAAGACATATGATGATATTCAATGCCAAATGTAAGCTTATGAATTTTTAAACACATACATCCACCATTAATCCAACAACCATCTAACTCAAAAATGCCTTACTAGCTCATACAGACAATTTAAGTGATTCTACCAGTTGAGATTCTATAAATGAATCATCAAATTTAGGTCCTTGCATCACATTGCCTAGAATAAAATAACTTACAATTTAGGAACTTCAATCAACTCAAATTAACATAATGAATGCAAAAAAAAAAATATAACTAACATTCCTTTAATTAAGGGCTCAATTATAAACAATATTAATAATAACTTTTTGATTATTGCCAATGGTCTATACCACTACATGTCCTTGTTGGTCCAGGTCATAAACACTCAAATTAGATCTAATAAAGTATATCATTAAATCATGCTCTTATTTCATTGCTTAAGAAATTTTTATATGTTAATTTAGAGTGAAACCACAACCATCATGATAGCCATTACTATAATGAAAATTCCTTTCTTTTACCATAATAGAAACAATTTGCATGATCTAAATTGCTATAGCTAATTTAGCCCAAGCTATAACATACCACAGGTCATATTTTCAAGTAAAAAAGCCATGATTTAAAATCTATCATAATAAAAATGAGCCAATATTAAATATGAAACATAATATGAGGAGTAAAATCAATTATCCATTAACATACCCTTAGACAAGGATGTCACTAATTAATATATATTCTCTAACATGTATCGCAATTCAAATTAAGAAGAAGATTACTAAAACATATGTGTAATCTAATGTGCATAAATCAAAACATTGACTCATATATAAAATAACCTAAAACAAGGGAAATGACACCAAGTATTAACTATTCTCAATCACAATGAAACATTACATACCATCCACATGTAAAACATGGCATCCACACAATCCATAAATTTTATGTCACCAAGTATTCAATTCCAATAGATAATGATAAATTAAATCATGTTCATAATCTTTTCTAGCTGCATACCACAACCAATAAATTCCTCGATCATAAATTATGAGAAAAAACTTGATTAATTGTTAATGCCAATCAAGTTTAGTACATTAAGGTTATTACAGAAGGAAATTTGAGCATAAACTAGGAGCTGGAGCAACCAATTAAAAAGGCTTATATAAAAATTCTTCTCATCATAACATATAAGCATAAGAGTGTTTTAAATTAATTGAAGGTTTTAGTTATAGATGCTAGTTCCATTAGGACATTATAACACTACATACATAATTCATAACCATAAATAAAATACTATGTTATCCTAATGGGTATACAATACAATAAAATTATCAAGCATAACATATGGAATTTAGAGTTATAGTTATGTATCCAATAAAGGAAATGAAATCCAACATATATGCGTATCAAGAAAATAATCCTAGTAGGTTAGATATACAAGAACCATGTTACCGTATTCATTTTTCCCCACCACTAACAACATCAAGTACAATATTATTATTTTCCAACATAATAAATTTTACAAGGTTACATAAGGTAAGAATATGTAGCCCATAACATAAAATGGGTAGCCAACTAAAATCCAACATGCCAACCAAGTATCATACACCAACTAACACAGATAAGAGACAAGTTGATACACATAAGTCCTAGTGTATCAAAAGTAGAGGATGAATATAGTGATGAGAACACCCCTCCAAACCAGTTTTATGATCCCAACTATTAGTTTCCCTTACTACCCCAACCATCAGCTTGGTGGATAATTTTGAAAACTGGGTACTTAGGATAAGTAAGAGGTATATAAAAGACACCAAGTCACTAGTAAAGACTTTTTAAAAACAAGTCAAAGTTGATGAGAGGAGAAACGTAGTCAATATATAACCATAACACTCAAATGAACCAATTGGACTGAGTAATACCCAAGGCATACCTTAAATATTTATATAAGATGATTTACACTATAAATTAGGATCTATCATATGCAATTAATAATATCAAAAGGTCTAGACAAGTCTATTGTTTATCCCAAGAGGATTTCCCAAGTGTAAATTGATTAAACATAATGGGTTCAACGCACAACAACCAAATTAAATCAATTGAGTCAAAAAGAGGAAAAACATATCATTAATTAACAAAAAATAAGCTTGGTTTGTCTTAAAATGGCCATATACGACCAATATTTAATTCTTTAAAATGTTCAACAAATCTGAAACTAGAATAAATATAACTATAGTCCAAGACTGATAAATATATCCCAATCAGTTTGAGGAAAAACCCATTCCAAACAATAGGAGTAAAACATAAGTTTACATTCAACAAGGATAAATTTGTTTTATTATAAACCAAAACTTAAAATATGGAAAATAGATATGTATAACATAGGGGCATCTAGTGGTAGCCAAATATTTCTGAGGAATGAACAAAATCATAAATTAGGAAGACATCAAAGCTTCTAAAAAGTCTATTCTCATTATATAAAATATCTAGCAAACAAGCTTGACATAATCATGGAGTCATAACCTCTTTGTGTTCTAGGCAGTCCCATCCTAAAGCACATGCTTATGGATTCCAAAGACCTATTTGGGATTGGTAAAGGTTGATATAAACCTACATTAATACTTTTCCCTTTGGTAATTTGACAAGTTTTACACCTCTCAACATATGTTCTCACTTTTGCTTGCATCTTAGGCCAAAAATAGTGCATAATGAGTTATTCCAAACTGTTATCAAGCCCAAAGTGGCCTACCATACTCCCACTATGCTTATCTTGGATCAACTTATCTTTTATTGAACTTTTTGGCACACATAGTTGCACACCTTTTAAAAATAACCCATCTTGTTTGATATAGACCAGCCATGGTTCTTTGTTTAGTGTAGTTGGATGCTTATAAGCATTATATGATTTCTTGGAATCTTCATCATCCTCATACATCTCCTTGAGGGACTTAATACCAACACTTTCAATTTGTATATCATGCATTAATAAGACTCTTATACTCAATTCATCTGCTAACCTATTACTTTGTCCTTATTTATGCTTGATAGTGAAGGTAAAATTCTTCATATACTCCACCCATTTCATGTGTCTATGATTTAGTTTAGGCTGATTAGTGATACATTAAAGTGGATGATTATCTATGTAGATTATAAACTCTTTAGGAATTAGATAATACCTTCATTTCTTCAAGGCTTACACCATTGCATAGAATTCCATGTCATATGATTAATACTTCCTCTTGGCATCATTGATTTTTTCATTGAAGTAAACTATTGGCCTATTCTCTTGGCTTAAAATAGATCCTATTACCACTACACTTACATCACATTTTATCTGAAAGACCTTGTTAAAGTTTGATAGTGTTAGGATGAGATGCTTTATAATGATTTCCTTTAAATATTGAAACTTCCTTTCAGCTTTCTCAATCCAAATAAACTTCTTCTTATCTCCCCTAATAGAATATATTATTAGATCATAAATTCCACTAAAGTTTCTAATATATTTCCTATAAAAACTTGCAAGCCCATGGAAACTCCTTACCTCTCTAGTTATTCTAGGTGTTGGCCTTTCCATGATTTCATTCACCTTATCCTTATCCATTTTAAAAATGACTTAATAAATGCTAAATCACAAGTATATCAATTATAATTTTATGAACACACATTTATTGAGGTTTATTAGTAACCTTTCCTCTTGCATCCTTCTCATAACTAGATTTCAATGATATAGATGTTTCTCCTTAATAAGGTTGTAAATAATAATATCATCCAAGTATACCACTAAAAAATTAAATATAAAAGGTTTGATGACTTCATTAATAATCCTCAAATAACTACTTGGTGCATTTTTCAAGCCAACTGGCATAGGCAACCATTAATACAACCCCTCATTAGTCTTGAAATTAGTTTTCCATTCATCCCCTTGTCTGGTCCTAATCTGATACTATCCACTTTGAGATTAATTTTGAAGAAGTAGCTTGGTCCACTCATGCAATCCATAAAATTTTCCATCTTATGGAGAGGAAATATGTATCTAATTATGATCTTGTTTATAGACCTATAATCTGCACACATTCTCCACTCACCTTCTTTTTTGGGCACCAAAAATACAGGGGTTGCATAAGGACTAAGACTCTCTTTGCTCAGACATTTGTCTAAGATTTCTTGTACTTGTCTCTAGATTTGTTAGTTATGCTTATAATTAATCTTGTAGGCTACCTTGTTAGGCAAACTTCCCCCTAAAATAAAGTCTATGTGACAAGTAATATTTCTCCTAGGTGGCAATGTACTTTGTAGCTCATCAACTATAATTTTTGAATACTCTTCCAACATGTCTTGAATCTCTTAAGGAAACTCATTCACTTTGGTGGCTATCATAACAGTCCTAGGATTGACTATTAATGCAAATCCCAACTCCTCTTCATTCATAGCATTTAGAAACTCTTTCCCACTAGCTAACATCATATTTAATCCAACATGTTGGTCATTGTCTTCATCCTTCATAGGCATCAAGTCATGACTAACTCCATCTTTTACCAAGGTATACAAATTTATTCTACCATCATGATTTGTTTTCCTATCACTCTATAAAGGCCTCCCAACAAGCACATGACAAACATTCATGGGAATCACGCCATAAAGGACCTTGTCTTTATACCTTCCAACTTAAAATTCCACCCAAAATTATTCACTAACGAAAACTTGTGATTTATTCTACCATGAGGATTTATATGGTGTGGGTTGGGGAAAATTATATAAACATAATTTGTCTACCATTTTAGTAGAGACAAAATTATCTGTACTTGCTAAATCTATAACCATTTTTCATCACTTACCTTGGCACTTGAAAGAAGTTCATAAAAGTGTTTTTATTTGTGGTGGCTCCTTCTCCTTGGGTTTTTGATCAAAAATCTCCTCATAAGCAAAGATTATCCTACCTCAAGTTCCTCCACAAATGATGGATAATAAATACTCTATTCTTCAACTACTTGAGCAATCTGATTTTTACTTTATGTTCTTTGACTACCTTCTAGTTGATCCTTTAGACATTAATAAGACCTATGTCCATCAAACTTGTTTCACTTGAAACACCTATCTAAAAAACCACATAATATTATAGCTCTTGATGCATAACCATCCCTTAAATATGGTCTTCTACCTCTAAATCCTCCTCTTGAACTATATGGATTTTCTTATGAAGTACTAGACTCCCATTGAATTCTTTGTGAGTAACCTCTACCTCCTTGCTAACCTTTTCCCCTAAATTTTTTTCCTCTACCTCTATTTTTTAAGGCTAACTTATCCTCAACTTTTAAGGCTAACTGGTAACACTCTTCCAACATTTTTGGACTAGAAAGGAAAATTTCATCTTATATGGTATATATCAAACCACTAATATATGTAGACACCTTATCATTATCATGATACATATGACCTAATCTAATCCTAAGCTTGTATAACTCTTTAGTGTATTATTTTACTCCCATTTCTTTATATTTTAGGTTTTAAGGATTCCTATACAAATTTGTGATGTAGTCACTAGGAAAGAACTTGATTTTTAGCTTAGAAACCATTCTATCTCAAGACCTAATCTTGGATTTCCATTTTTTCCTCCTCTCTTCATGTATGTAATCCCACCATAGGGATGCATGACCCTTTATCTTGGTCTTGGAAAACTTCACTTGTTGTTCTTCTGATACATCTTCAAAGTCTAAATATTTATATAGCTCTCCTATCCAATCAAATAATTCTTCTCCATTGAGGTTTCCTACATACACTATAATATCTAGTTTAGTATTTTATCATTTCCATTTCACTACCTTCAATAACCTTTCAAACTTTTATTCTTTAGTTTCTCTCTCTACTTCATCTTCCAACTCTAGTACTTGTGGCTATTCTTCCTCTTGATCACTCAAATCACCTATGACTACTCCTCTCCTTTGATTTACCTCAACTTATATGAGTCTTTCATAAAAGTTAACTCTGATATTCCTAAACTCTTGCAATGTTTCATTTCCCATTTATATGGTTAGTTCTCTTTCACTTGCTACCTTTTTCCTAGGTGGCATCTTGTCTCTACTTAGGCAATTAACCAATTAAGATCAACTTATTTCATCTCAAATAATATCACCTCCTTAAATCACTTTTAAGTGTCTTAGATTGGCTCTAAAACAAAAAGTATGTAGTAGTTAATTAACCAAAACTCGAGTCTCTCAACTTGATGTCAATTAACACAAACTACCTCACTTCCTTGTAGCCTTTTTAAAAAAAAATTCTAATGGTATGGAAAAATAAATATTTATCCAAATAATATAATGTTATTTTTTAGTACCCTATATTTAATACCTTAAATCCAATAACTTACTGAACAAAATCCACTCAAAAGTCACTTATTCAACCTCTATTTAGCCCTAATTAGGTCTCCCAAGGTATAATTCACTCTCAATCCTCTACCTCCCCACACAAAAGTTCCATACATTTCTAAAAAAAATTAAATATCATAGAGTACATTATTCCATAACTAATCACCAAGTTTTGTTAATTTTGGAAGGTGTCAACTCCTATAAATCAAAATTTTGTTTGGAAACCCAAACATAGGTTTTTATCTAACCATGTTAACTCAAGAAGTAAATGAATGTTTTATGATTATTAATGAGTTTTAAAATTATTAAATATTAATTAGGTCTATAATTATCCTCCACACATTAATAAGTATTTATAACCTTTTTAAATGACCTATGTTGTCTATTCAAGCAAATTCTAAGTTTGACTACGTGTAGATTCACAATCACCTACAAGGTCTATATTGGTTTCTTCACAAAGATTTATGAAACAAAAAAAAAATGTATAAATAAACTTAAGAAATATTTATATAAATTACTAATATATAATGATCATTATAATTTATTTTTGATAGATTATTTCATCAATGTTCAAACTTACACAGTCATCTTTGTTGCGAAAACATAAGAAAGCAGGGTCTACTACTTTCAAACTTGAGGAAATTATTCTTTATTTTATTGGAGATTTAATTCATAAACATTATAATTATAATAATTACCAAGCATAACATACATTTTATGTGTTATATAAACATTCTAACTGACTTTGGATTCCTCCAATAGTTATTAAAGTGTTAATTAAAGCATTTAAACATACATCAAAGTTTATATTTATCAAACACACATGTTATAGACACATGGTTCTTCAAGAGTTAATAATAAAAATTTAATACCATTAAAACTCCTCCAAAACACTCTTGAGGCTCCTAAACTATCCTAACCAATTCAAAAAGTTTATTTTAGCAAGAAAAGATAAATTTGAAATTTTGAACATCTTGAGATAAAACCAACAACTAGAAATGAAACCTAAAGGTGATATAAGCATCCTAAGATCACTTAAACCACAAATCAAACCAAAATTTATGAATAAAACCAAAATTTTCAACTATTTAAGCCTAAAAGTGATGTTCTTGCATCAAAGACCATATATCCTAACATGCACTGAGTTATGAGTTAAATTTTAGGTTATTGGGAATCTTCCTCTTCTTGTTTTTTGCATCTCATGCCCTTCCTAATTTTGATTTTTTATTGATAAATCCATTTTTATTATATTGTATTTATATTTATTTTTTATTCTGGTATGCACCCCTTAGCCTTATTCTTATTTTACTACTTATATAATACTAAAAATATGTAAAACAATTAGAAAAAATATTTTAAAAAATGTTACATATCATACTTAGATGCCTATTATAGAGGTATTTATCCTTAATTTTTTATAAATGTTATTATCATCATTTTATTTGAGTTTGAAATGCAAAACATACATTTTATATATAATTAGGGACTATTATATGATATATGGAAATTTTATTTCCTGTTACCTTGGAGTAATTATCACATTCATGATATGCACTAATTTAAGGGAATATACATAAAATAGAATTTATGTTTATATCTTTATTAATTTCCATTTATCATATTGATCTATCTTAAATTAATTATATCATATATTTATAGTACCTAAATATTACATGATTACATAGATATCTATATGATGTAGATAAATTTTTATATTGGTCATATTATGATTGTTATATTATTGATTTCTGCATGTGCCTCTATTTATTATATTTATTTCATGTGTATTATTATGTGTCTTTGAGTGTTTTATATTTTTATTTCCCTGATTATAGAGGATTCTATAGTATTATTTTATTCATGTATTGTGATTCATATTTCCTTGAATGATTATTTCCTATGTGTATCTACATGTTTATATGATATTATACAATTGTTTACATGGCCTATATAAATTATATACTAAATTTTTGACCATAATATTTCCTAAGGACATAAATATATGCCCTATTACTATTCTTGGTGCCTATGTTTCTATTTTCATATCCATGCATCTATGGGGAAAACTACTTGTGCATGCTTCAATGCTTTATCTATCCCTACTAGGGGAACATTCCTAACATTTATAACATTCCAACTGTCATTACATTGCATTTCTATTTGTGTCATCATACCTTTTCTTTATCTTTGATTTATTAATATGATACATATACTACGCATATGGATAACTCAATAGGGCATGGAATTTTTCCCCCATCTATGTCATCCTCCTCATGTGAGGATGTGTGCTTCCCCATTTTAAGAATTACATGATGTTAATATTTATATTACAAATTCCATAAGCACATGTTAATTTTATTTATCACTTATAGTGGGGCATGTCATTTACACCCATATTTTATTCATCCTTATATGAGGATACACACTTTTATATTGACCTTTAAATGTTGATATTTTATGATGGTTTCATTTTATATAGAATTATATAATTATATTATACAATGGTTACATGAAATTTATATTATATTTAATCCATTTTCAATTCTTAGGATATACATATTTTATAACACAATTTTCATTTAAATTTTTATGTTTACATAATTGGTTGAAGCACATGAATTTCCTCCTCACCTCAAAAGAGGGGCTTGTATAAAGATATCTTAGAATTGGGAAAATTTGAGAGAAAAAAGTAGTACCTAAAATCATATGTTTATCCACTCCCTAGTCAAGAAGTATATTTGGTTTATATAACTCAAATAGAATTCTGACAAATGTATAGAGTTTATCTAAAATTTACTTATCATAATTGGTTTTATTCTTCAATAACATGCTCTAAATACCACCAAGTGTATTCATTATTATGATTCCATTTAAATTAATTTTTTTCAAATTATTACATTTTACAATAAATATAATATTATCTAATTATTGTGCTTGTTCATTATTTTTACATATGTATGCTTTATAGTTTAAAAAATTCCATGTAAATGGAGCCTTTCTTGAGTATAATTTGATTCATCCATCCTTCCTTAGGTAATTCATGGTAAAATATTTAATTTATGATTTTTACACTTTTTCATGAAAATGAATTCACTCATATGAACATAATATTAAGTGAATTAGACACCTAAATTTAGTACAAATACTTTTTTCTATGTTATATTTTATCCATTTTTCACACTTAATCCACTTTTGTGTATTTTTATTATTTTTAGGATAATTCTTACCCCACATAATCTCTCTCTTTCCTTATACCTTTATATGTGTCTAAAATATTAATAATTTTCATATTTTAAGACTCATATATTGTATATTGATTCACACATTATATGCATGTGTCTCTTTTGTAATAGATGCACTGACTACAAAAAACTAGTCCATTTTTCTATGTGGATTTTCAAAGACATTGAATTTTTTGCCTATGATTTTATGGGATCCTTATCTTTTGCCTAAAATTTTTCACCTTTTACCTTACATATCACTGCATTTCATGTTTCATGTCATAAGGATCCATATATAAATAAATAATTCCTATTCATATACACATCCTATTAAATTTAGCATATTTAATTGATCAAAATACTTTCCTACATTCGATAAGGAGCCTACACATTGAGCCAATCTTGGACATTGTGTCCTTCAATGTATTGTGACATCATCTATTTATACAAAAAGATGGTTTTGGTGAATTTTAATATAGTTTCATCATAAAGTTTATATAATAAGAGGTTAAAACCCTTAATCAATATTATATTTACATTTCACAAGTAACATTTGTGGTCTTATTCTAGCACATAGGTTATATAGTTGAAAATCCCTTGACATTTTCTAGCCTAATTATTTATTTCCATTCTATTTTTCATGTGTATTATGGTGAATAGGTCAAGAGAGGAAAAACAAATCAAATCATAGCTACTTCCTAAAATATATATAAGTGGTGGTTGGTTGTGGGAACCTTAAATCCCCTTTTACTATTCTTGGAAGTTAGGGGAATCCATTACCCTCTTTTTTGTGCTTGGATGTGGGTCTAGTTGTCAAAAACCTCATTGTCCTAGTTCATAGCTCTAGTTTTAAAAGCCTTTTTACCTTATTAAAAAAATTATATAACTTGAATCATAAGAATATATTACATTGGGAGGAAAACATACATATAAAAATATAGAAACTATAAAGGTGCACAATACATATTTGATGATATAGAGAAAATTCAATGGTGATAATAGAGGGATAAATTTTGTATTTGAAATTACCTTGAAAGTTTTTATCAATAATTGAGAAGGAATCAAAAAATTCCTTTGAAATTTATCATTCTAGATTTTTCAAAATGAAAACTTATCCATTCTTGATCAAAATCTAAATATTCTACCCAAATTTTATGGTTACATCTTATTTAATTATCATATTATTAATTTTTTGTCAAGAATTTTTCCTTCTTGTTATTTTATGTTTCTAGCCACTAGATAATATATGATTTAGTGTTTTATGTTGTTATTATGTAACATTAGGAATCTAAAGAGAACACAAATGTCATTAGTTAATTTATAGTGAATCTCAATAAAATTCAAGTATAACAATGTAATGAAACTAAACCACTCTTACCTAAGTACTAGGCTAAGCATAACACAATGAATAAAACTACCAGTAAGAGATAAAACATATAAAAAATTTACCTCCCTTGTCAAAATTAATGCTCATTTATTAGCATAAAATATTTTATTACTTAGATTATGGCATTAGATATTTTTATCAATGCATTATCCATCTTGGCAGTATTTCTCTAAGGCCACATGTGGCTCTGCTTAGCTTGGCTCAACTTGGTTTGAAGCTTTTTGATATCAATTTGGAATTTTAACATTACTTTCATAGATTATTAAATTAATTCCTCTATAATACCCTAAAAATAAAATATTATTTGGGTAGAATGAGGGAACTTGTATTTATAGGTCTCAAAACTAACTCTAACCCTAGGGAGCTTAGGATTAGTTCTAACTTTGGTTGAGTGTAAAATAACCTAGGTTGAGTTTAGGATAACCTTGGGTTGGTTCAAATAATTCATGAAGGCTTGAAAACTCATTTTTTATATTTATGAGCCATAATAACTGATAGAATAAATTTATGAGGTTGTGACTCACCTTTTTTTTCATTTTAGGAATTAATAAAATAGTTTAGTAGCTCCTTTCACTTTGACCTCATATTTATTAAAAATTCCTTTTTCCAATAATTTAATTCCCTAATTCAACTTGTAATTTTAACTTAATAAATATAATTGATATTTTATTTTTAATTAATCTTTCTTAAGGTTTTTGTATTTTGTGAATTGTTTTAAATGTTTTTACGTTAATAGCTCTAGGCCAAGAATGTCAATTTATTAGGTCATAATTTGACTAGGGTTGAATATAAATTAGGTTATCAATGAATTCAAGGTAATACCATAAATAATAAAGCCTCAACATATTTATATGTAATTAAATCCATTACATAGATGATTTTGGTCAATCTAGGTGATTTATAGGCTTAATTTCATAGTTTTATAGAAATTAATCTTAATTCTAATTTAGACATGAAAGTGGCCCAAAATGATTGTCTATAGTTTTCCCCTATTTGAGAATTCATTGAGAGACACATGTATAGTAACGTATTTTCAAATAATGAAAAATACATTAAGATGAAAGGTTCATGCTCCAAAGGGTAGTTGATTAGCATTGGATGCCTCCTCAACAAAGTAGGTGATAAAATAGAGTTGTAAAACATTCCCTCAAAATGAATAAAATGGCATGCTGTAGTGGAAATGGCGGTGGAACTACTAGTTTTCCTAAAGTTAGTTATAATCAGTAATGGTAGTTGAGTCACTAGTTTTTACAAAGGTAGTTATATTTAGTAATAAAGGGTGGGAGACTAATTTTCCCAAATATAGTTATAATACATAGTAAAGAGTGGAGACACTGACTTGCCCAAAGGCAATTATAATTAGTGGCACTGGAATGTGCCCTTGTAGGTAAAATAAGTCAAAAATAAATGATTTTCCCAAAGATGGTTATAATAATTAAATAGGTCAAAAAATAATGATTTGCCCAAAGGCGGTTATATTAATTTTCACATTGAATCATGAATTTAAAATGATTTTTCCCTAGGATGGAAAAACATATCATTGATTGATTGAAAAATAATTAACTACATCTGGGAAAATTGGCAAGGGTAGTTAATGTGAAAAACTTGTAAAATGGATTTGCGATGAGCTAGAAAAGAATAACAACACATTTCTATCCCCAGTATGAGTACGAAGATGAAAATTATAGCAAAGATGTTGTATAAGTAAAAAAATATTGTTGTTATATAGTTTTCATAAGAAGCCTAATAATATGGTTTGGTTATAAAATAACCAAAAAATAATCTTTGTATGATTAAATGGCATGTAAAACAGACCATAGAGGCAAAAAATAGACCTCTTAAATCACACAAAAAGAACTTTAGAAACTTGGAGGGAGGGTAAAATTCAAAATTTTATGCTATATATTGATCCCATGGGTAAATATAATGCATTTTCACCCTAGCCTCTTTAATATTTGAGCTTTGATTTTATGCACAAACTAGCTAAGATAAATGGCACATAGAGGAGGACAATGACATATCAACAACTAGGTGAGTGAGAATGAGTGACATCCACATGACATGAAACTATTATGTATTATCAAATTTTTCATTAGTGTCATTTATGGATCATTTATTTATAGATTTAGGTTAGTGAAGTTTATGTTTGCATTTTAGGCAAAATAATAGTTTCGTAAGGGAAATCGATGACTTAGTGTGAGGTCACCATTATTAAAAATGGAAATTTCACCAAATTTTTTTATAAATTGTTGAATTGATGATTTCACCCATTTTAATTCAAATTATTATTTTCATGAAAAATTAAACTGGTAATTTTTCTTAAAAATGGTAAAAATGCCAAAACCACGACATCATTGTTTGGGAAAATGGTGACTTTGCTCTCAAAGACAAAATAGATGGATTAGGGGACACAACAAGGTTCCCACATCTAGGAGAGAGGGGAAATAGGCTTGGTAAGGTAGGCATAAGGTTATATATTAGCATAGATATAGGCTAACACTAATATATCTATGATTATATAGGTGGCTAGAAGTTTTGACAACATTGGAAGGACACTACCACTACTTACACACAATGTAGATTTGGATAGTGGAGATGACTATATTTTTGTAGGATCTAGACTTTTATGACATGGAATGAATACAAATTATTCATGTAGATCAAACTTATATGAGCATGTTGGGAGAGTGGTGGCATAATGAGACATCAAATTTTCATCTGATGACTAGAGAGGCCACTCACTCTTGAGGATACCTAGCATATCCTTAAACTACTAATCAGAGGATGAAAAACTTCTATATGGATATAGCTTGGAAATAGGTTGTGTTAGATGAATTGGTTAGATATCATGGTATTCTTATGGTTCATGGGAAGGTATATATCGATTTATTTTAGACATTAATATATTTGAAACTTGATTACCTAGCCCCTAGGGATCCTTCACTATCAGCATTAATTGATAATGAGGTTTTAGTATTGATGGCTATTATAAATGACATATTTATTCCTAAAAAGAGTAATTGATATTTCCATATAGGCTTTGGTAGTGTGATTCATAGTATGATGGACAAAACCACATGACTTACATGGGGCCCAAATGTATTGGATCAATTATACATAGACCTTCATATGGTGGCATATCATATAGGGTACAACATTAGAGCATCTAAACTATTAATTGTATAATTTTAGGAACATTTATCTATCGAGCAACTAGTGGGCCAGTGATGGGTCTAGGGTTTAGATGAACCATTGGCATATAGCTAGGTACAAACTAGATCATGTCAATAAGGACATCATAAAGAGATATAATTCTACTACCACATGTTTTATGAGCTTACACCATATCTATTTATCTATAGACCATATCTTTTGTATTAATTTTGATGGAAAAATTATGATTTATATACTACTTACATGAAATCTAAGTGATTTATCATAAGCATGCAATCACACATTATAGAGGAGTATCAACCTAATTGGGTAAATTGGTAGTTTTACATGACATAATATGTGTTAGAGGAGCCTAGGTGGTTCACTCATATTACTATAGATATTATCTATGATGCCCCAGTCAATCAAAGGAGTGTAGCTATGTCTAGCTATTTGAGTGCTCCAAAGATAACATGTGCTTATGTAGGGGGCTAATGGATGTAAGGGTTACCCCTGAGTATATTCACTAATGGGTATAGGTGTACCCTTTTAGGGTTACTATCCTTGGTTACATAGGTGGTAAGGTATGATTTCAGGTGATTATGGATATTGATGAGGTAGAGGCTTAGACATCTAGAAGGGTTAGTGATAGATGTAGCATCTATCATAATAGTGGAGGCTGGGAGGATGATTATGATGATGGTTTTGGTAGAGGGGATGGAAAAGGGGATGATGGAGGAGATGATGTAGGAGATGGTAGAGGGTATGATTGTGTGGATGGTACCTAATCCATGATGGTGTTGGATCCTATCATTATAAGTATATTAGGAACTTGTGTTGATCTAGGATAGGTAGGGCCATCTGCTATGGCTAGGGTAGGTAAGGACACTGATATGATAGAGAATAAGATCAATATCATATATTTGGAGAGTAGGTGGATGATATATAGACTACACTAAAAATTCATGATGAGGATATGCCTCACCTTTAACTAGAGAATACATGGTGAAGACTGAAGTGGCTAAGATGGTTTAGATTTAGGCCCAAATTACAATAAAATGGGACTAGGCTATCTTAGATAGAGATCAATATTTTTTATATTGTTAAAGGCTCTGATGTGAGTGTGATAATAATTAAATATATACTACACATGAAGGTTTATCTTAGATGATTCTTCAAATCCTTCAAGCTAAGGATGAGGCCTTGTACTACCATAGGGCATATGAGACTATTATTTTTAGAGACTAGAAGATAGACACTTTTGAGGTATGGGATACTTAGATGGATATTATTAGATCAGTTTTTTCTTGTAATATGACCTATGATACAATAGCTTTAGGTTAATTGGTTCAACAACCACGATAATGTACACAACCAAGACCACCAGGGCCAACTCCTATAATAGGTCCTATGGATACTTAAAGTCAAAGATCATTTTTTATAGCTCTTTTGGCATCTTAGCATGATTATATGTATATATTATCAATGTATATGACATTATTGAGATACATTTCCATTCATATTGTGTCCTTTAAGACCTTTATACATGGACTATTATTTTTTAATATATGTGATGTTATATTTATTACCATGTAGATCTCATGCTTAGCTCATATTTTATCATTATGGATGCTTAATTTTTATTTAAAAATGTATGATCTTTCATTTACTTATTTTCCATGTATATGAGATGTTGTTTTATTATTATCTACTTATGTTATATGAATTACACATAGTTCATTCAAATATGCACATCTATATTAGCACATAATAAATCATAGTGATATGCTTACTCATTATTTTAGGTTATGTTTGGGATTTGGTTGGTTTTAATTTTAGAGAAGTACTTCCAATTACATTGATTGATAATATCTATTGGTCTGATGTTTATTGTGAATTATAATATTATGCATCATAGCTATCAACAACCATAATAACAACATATATTCTAAGCATAAAATAATTATTTTAAATTAAAATATAAACAACATAGGAATAAGATATGAACAATCTAATCCCAAGTGTAAATAAAAAACAAATAAACCAAGTGTAGGACTAGATATAAACATTCACAACCTAAGTACAATATATGGATAATCAAGAATTAAGTGTAAATAAATGTAATAGACCTATGACAATTGAGAAAGGGATAAAAATTCAAAAAGGAAAATAAATACAAAAAAAAAGATCCAAACAAATAAATGAAATGAAAAAACAAAATAAACTAACTACTAACTAAAGAAAAAAATAGAAAAAACCAAACAAATAGATAGACTATACAAACAAAACTAACTAACTAACTAACTAAATAAACAAATAAAATAAACCAACAAGACTAAGGGACATAAATGAAAATAAATAAACTAATCTAAAAAAAATGGAAGTATACAAATAATGTCAGTCACAATGTTAGTAAAAAACATAATACAACAAACAAATTATTCATGTATGTGTAATAGAGTTGTTACACTTGGTGATAGGGTTAACCCTAGGCTAGGTATCAATGACATAGGTAAAAAGATACAAGAAAAAATGGTACAAGGTTGACCGTAGGCTATATGGATATAATGACAAAGGGTATAGTAGTAAAAGGTTACCCTTAGGCTATAAGTAACAATGACACAAAACAAGTCAGATGATAAACTTTGCCCCTAGTCTATAGGAGATAATGACAAACAAATAAAATGGGGAATAGAATAAATAGGAAGAAGTAGCCAAAATGAATCCACATGCCTAGGAAAGTGGATTTTGCCTATATATTTCCATGGACATGAGGTCCAATGTAAAATGTAGGCCAAATGTATTTCTCCCAGGATATGGGATATAGGAAAAATGATGATAACAAAACATTATTAACTTGTAGAGGAAAATAGGAATTGTCTAATAAAATGGATAATGCATAAGAAAATGGAGGTGATGTTTAAATCCATGAAAATGTCAACATAAATTTCTTTGTGTAAGCACAATAGCATGGTTTAGGCTAAAACCACACTAAAAGACAAGAGACAAACCTCCAATAATGAACTAATTGGTAATTCAAAGTGTTTAATACATTTATGGATTGAGATGATAATGAACTTGTAAAATGATGAAAGCATTGGATGAGGTTTCTCATAAAATAATAAGAGTGTTGTTTGAGGTTACTCACAAAATGGTGATAGTGTTGGCTAAATATTCTCATAAATGGTGAGAGAATTGAAACTTAAAGTGCTTATAAAATGACAAGAACATTGGCTGAGGTTGCTTGTAAAATGGTGAGAGTGTAAGAAAATACTAAGGATAGGGTGAGTAAAGGACAAATCATTACTTGGTAAATAGTTATAAGACCTGAAATACTTAAAGAAAATAAGTGTTCATGGATGAGTTAACCCAAGATACCCCATGTATCCAAGTGTTACCTACATAGTTTGTTTGGACCTCATGCCGATGTAGTTCTCCAAGAAATGTGAGGGAAATAACAAAGGTGGTTTAGAAATGAAGATGGATAGGTAAGAGAGTCCATCCCATAAAATTTTTATGGCTTTATATCTCACATAGAAATTCTAAGCCAGTTTTCATGATTTTATGAATTTTAGGATTTTGTTGTGTCCCTTTAAATGTTTAGAGATTTGGCAATGTTTTGAATTTTTTTACAATTTTTTATGCATATTAACTTGATGGATAATTACAAGATACAAAATGGTCCAACTCATAAAAAGGCAAGAGTGTGGATTATGGTTATCATAAAATGATGAGAGCATTTTAACTTAAATTTCTCATAAAACAATGAGAGCATTTGAACAATATTGGTCAAGATAACCCAAAAAATCACTAAACACTGCCTACATAGTCTAAATGGACCTCAAGCCACTATATTTCTACCTATAATGGTGAAATTTTGAAATGTTTCCAATGTTAGATTTTTGATATTTCAACTCAATGGAGGATTATGAGATACAAAATGACCTAAATCATGAAATACCAAGAGTGTGGCTCAAAGATGCTTGTAAAATGATGAGAGCATGGAAAATGGGTGATTGAGCTAACCTTAAAGTAAATTAAGCACTGCATACATAGTCCTCAAGGATCTCAAGTCACTTTACTTATACCTATAGTAGGGCATCAAAGTAAGTAACAACAAATTTAAGAATAGGTAAATGGCCGAGTAGGGCATAGTGATGAAAAAGTAATGAAATAATGCATGGTAAATGGGTTATTCTAAATTTTCCCAAAGGAAATTATGATTAGGAGACAATGGTAAAGGTCATTGATACTAATTTTCCCATATGTGGTTATAATTAGTAGGATGAGTAATGAAATAGAACATAAAAATAACTGAAGAATGAAATTATCAAGATCACTATCATAATGATTTCATATATTTCCATTCAAAATTTTGAATCTAAATAAACTAATAGAACTACATCTAATATTAACCACTAAACATGCTTGAAGTATAAATGGATCTAAAGCAAGGCCAAATGTGATACATTTAGGCAAAAATAACTAGTTATAAATAGGTTAAGCTATGGTGGGAAAGGTATAAGGTATGGTAGAAATACTATGTATATCATGGCATAACTTAAATGATCATTATAAATAATAATTTGAGTCCATCAAGTGTAAAACCATTTGAGGTGCATTATGTTCATCAGTTTGTGAACTTTATATTCTTTTGGTGTGGTTATTTTTTATGCTCTAAAACTATAATTAGAAATAACCACACAAGGCCCTAACTAGTTAGGTTATAACTTTCCTTTATTCTTCATCTTGGCATTAATGTTCTTCTAATTTTATTTTAATAAAAGGTCACCAAACTTGAATTTTATATGCTTAATGCACTGATTATATTCACCATGTAATATATTATAGGAATCCTAATGTTTGTTCAAGGATACCATGCTCTTTCTATAAAGTAAATATATCTATTGTAAATGAGCTACTCTATAGTCATCATCAATGACATGTTGCAGTGAAATCCAGAGAGAATACAACTCAACCTCGATAAGAAGAATTACCTTACTTCCATAAACAAGATAATATGGTATTGATCCTATTGGAGTAAAAAAAGTGGTAGGGTAGTCTGAAGGGTTAAATAATTTCAAGTGCCAATTATGAACAACATAATTGACAATATTCTTCATAATATTAATAATTGTTTTATTAGATGCCTCAGCTTGGCCATTACCTTACAGGTAATAGGCTATGGAAATGTGTTATTTGATATAGTATTGGGAATAAACTATTTTCACTTCTTTATTTTTAAATAAATAATCATTATCATAAATAATGTCAGAGGGTATACTATAGTGGTAAATGAGATGGTTAAATATGAATTTGCATATCTGCTTACTAGTTATGTGAGGGGATGGCTTCTACCCACTTAATAAAATATTTGATAGTAGTATGTACATGTTTATGACCATATAATAATGTAGCATTAATATTGGATACAATTTCAAATCAACATGAATCAAATTAGTATGCTTATAATACTTCACACACTTCTTCACATAAGCAATTATGTTTATTTTTATGTTCATCCAATAATAACTAGTACGTAGTGATTTATTGGAAAGGAAGAACCTATTGGTTTGGGATCCACACACTAATTTTTTAACTTCACTCAAATCTAATCCATATTTTGTCAAAGATAAACAATGAAGTAGATTTCCCTCATAGCTTCTATAATACAAGGTAGGTCCAAGTAGGGTATAATGGGAGGCTTTATGGATGAAGGTTTTTTGTTTCTTTTAGAAAAGGTATGGGGGAATTATTTGGTCTTATAGGTAGTCATATATGTCAAATTACCAAGTATATTTAGTACCAACAATATCACAAACCATATCGGTAGCTACTTATTCATGCACATGTACTAAGAGATGTTTCACAAGAAATTCATACTCCCTAGCTCTATCTGTAATCTAAATCATCAAGACACTTGTGGACATGCCATTATTTATTATATTATTGAATATAGATATGTATTCAAACTAAATTTTGTAAATTTTATATTTAATAGTGTTGACCATGTCTTTATATGGTACTAAATTCTTATCCATAGTTTGGTATTGGCCTGTGATTTGATTGATAAGTTTTGAATCATTGTGAACCATTAAATGTTGGATATTACATTATATTTCTTGGTGAAGACATGAAAGGAGTGTTAAATATTTGGACATATTATTGGTACATGTAAAAACAATTTAAAAGGACTTATGGATAACATCTCCTTATGACATGATAAACAATATAGCATTGCTTCATCTAGTGTTATGAAAGAACTATCAAATTAGATTGTCCATTATTTTGCCTTAGGAGGTGATTTAATTTATGGTATAGTAATGATGGATTCATCTATAAATCTAAATATAAGAGTTTTAGTATCAAGAAGAAGATATTTTATAAGTTGATATGTAAGTACTTATCCTTTAATGGCCTTTTAATTAACATATTCAATCTCAAAATTGATCAAAAACATGATCCATTTTGTCATGAAACCATTTAAAGTTGTTTTATAAAGTACATAATTGATCAGATGTACTTTGGTAATTAAAATTATATTATTATTCACCTCACAGTGATGTAACATTTGGGCTTCAAAAACCATAGCTAAAAAAACTTTTTCAATTGGCGTAAAGTTGTGCTCATACCCAACCAATGTTTGGATTGGGTAGTAAATGAAATTCTATTTACCCTATTCATTAGGTTGTGCTAAAATTTCCTTCAGGTCATTTTCAATCACTGATAGGTAAAGTGACAATGGCTTGTTTAGCATAGGTGGTAATAAAATAGGTAGATTATCCAGATATTACTTGAGATGTTTAAATAATTTTTGGTAATATTTATTTCATGATAAATTAATGCCCTTATTTAAAAAGTGTGTAAAAGGATGGTGTTTGTCATCCAAATATGATATGAGGTGTCAAATTGACTATATATTTCCCTAGAAATTATGAATCTACTTCAAGGTCAATGGTGGCATCATTTTGGTAATGGCTCAAACTTTGAATGTATCAACTTCAATGCCCCTACAAGAGGCAATGAAGCCTAATAATTTGCTAGAATTTACACCAAATAAACACTTCTTAGGATTGATACTAACATTATACTCTAGAAGTCTCTCAAATATTATTTGTAGTACACTTGGATGGTCAACATGGGTCTTAGATTTACCTAGGATTTCATTGATATAGTCCTCGACAATATCATGCATCATATCATGGAAGATCATTGTCATGGGTCGTTGGTATGTGGCTCCTACATTTTTGAGTCTAAATTGCATCAAATGATAACAAAATGTTATCCAAAAAATGGTTGGCATTATTTTATGATAGTCTTATGGTGCAAATTTGATTTTTTTATATCCTAGAAAACATCCATAAGGGAAAGCATTTCATATCTAGTTATGGAATCAACAATCATGTCAATTTTTGGCAAAGGAAACTCATTCTTTGGGTAAGCTTTGTTAATTTATATGGAAATAAGTACATAGCTTGATACCCTCTATCTTATTTATAATCAATATAATATTATAAATCCATTCAAAATATTTAATCAGTTGAATTCTTCTCATATCTAAGATTATCTCAAACTCTTTCTTGAATAGCATAATAATATGAAGATGCATGTTTTGCATATTTTATTTAACTAGTTTGGCATGAGGATGTAAAACAAGACGGTGTATAACCAAGGTGGGATATAAACTTGGAATATCTTAATAAGCCCATGAAAATATGTCAACAAACTCCCTCAGAAGGGATATAAAGACTTCACATTCCTATTCACTAAGGGACATTCCTAGTTTGATTCATTTTAGGTCCTCTAGAGTCCTAATGTTAACCTCAAAAGTGTCCACAAGGAGTGTAGAACCATCTTCTAAGAGGGTCAATAAGGAGGTAAATTAGTTATAAATACTAAATTCCTCTAGTTAGGCTGGGTCAACTAATTCTCCTGAATAAGATGAATCAAAATCTCTTAATGATAGTAAAGGCCATGTAATAAATACCTATAGGCACTCTTGAATGATCTATTTAAAATATTTATGTTCTTTAGTACTAATTTTGGATACATAAGTAGGCCTAAAACTAGTGGTCTCTTTCACTTCATGTGAAGAGTGGTGAACATCCCTATCTAATGGCTCTTGAAATAGGTTTTCACCAAGAGATTTAACTTTTTATTTACATTTACCCTCGTCTGAAAGTGCCTCAAAGAGGTTTTCACTTTTAGACCTCAATGTTTGATTTGACTTTTGATTTTTTATAAGGAAGTTCCCTCTCTCTCTAAAATAGGCAATAAGATCTAATCTATTAGAAAAGCCTTATTCGTCATCTCTTACAAGAATATGATCCCTCAAACCCTAAAATTTGTAGATGGCCTCATTATTCTCAAACTTGTCTAGTGGCACTATCGACCCTTGTTGGTCCTAGTCTATCAATTGTGGGTGATAAAGGGTAAGTGGTAAAGGGTGATAAACATGATTATCAATATGAATGACATAATGGTTAAACAAATTTGTGTTTGAAAGGTCATCATAGATGATATAATTAGACCCTATGTTAGTGTTAGCATTATCTTCATTAGTCAATGTGTAATAACTTGAATAAGGTATGTGGGGTCACCCCTAGGTGGTTTAAATACAATAAAATGTGTTCTTTTGTATTTTTTCATTGAAATTAGCTATATCATAGATGATGTATCCACATTCCTTTGACTTTATAAGCTTCATTACCCATAATATAGTTAGGGATAACATACTTGGTGATTTGGTAATAATAAATTAAATCATTAATAAAAAGCCATGAATCATCTTAGGTCAAAGGGTCTTATTCAAGGTTAAAGGCTAGTTTAAAAACAATGGGTTTGGTAAGATGAGATTTTCCCTTGGTGTGCCACTCCATATGAGTTGTCTTGTATTTGGGTCTCCCATAATATTTTTGGATTTTGAGGAAACTTGGTAATGTGGAAAGAGTCATGAGTATTGTGATTTCCTATACCTTTGTCAGATATGTAAAAGTAGTTGGTTATATTTGGTGGAGGTGCAAATGAGATTCAAGCTAGTCTCTCAAGGTTAATGTAATTAGTTTCTAGTCTTGATTTAATGGCTTTGGCTTTATCAAAATTTCCTTCATTAGTTTTAGGCATAGGATTCAAGTCAAAATGATAACTATATCTCTTATACTCTACCTTAAGACATTTTTAATACTTGTAGGGCTAGAGATTAGCAAGTATAGTAACTTCCATCCCTGAATGGGGAAATTTAATACATTGATGCAACATAAAAGGTATGGATCTAATTTTTTTGATCCAGGGTCAACCCAAGAGTAAGTTTTATGATAAATCTAGGTTGATAACATGGTATAGATTATTATAGGTCAAAGTCCTAATGACCACTAGAAAACTAATGGTACCTTATGTTTCTCATTCCTAGTTATCATATGCCTTGAGAATAATGGTATCTGGTTGAAGGTTAGATATTGTGTATCCAAGATGCTTTAATAACTTCACAAAAATAATATTTAATCATAAACCATTGTCTATAATGATGCATTTAACCATATGTCAAGTTATACTAACCTCAATGTACAAAGGGTTATTATGTAAAGGGGCTAAATATGACATGTCACTTTGGTTAAAGGTAATTATTTGGATAGGGGCCAAATGTCATAGCATGGCTTGAAACTTATTAAGCATGATGTCATTAGGTATGAGGGATTTGATCAAGTATCCATTAATTATGTTCTTATGGATGCTAGATGTATGTAACAAATCCATGATGGATATTTATGAAGGTGTCTTATGTAACTAGTCCATAATGTCATATGTCTTCCCTTAGATTTTGGAAATTAGCTTGTTTTAATAGGCATGGAGTTCTGAATTGGTTTATTTTTGGAATTTGGATATGAGACTTTGATGGTAATTTTGACTCAATGAGTTGTAATTACATAACTTCAATCAGGTATAAGGACTTAATAATTAGCTAGAGAGGTAATAGGGCATGAAATGGTAATTCTTGGGCAGTATTGAGCCTATATTCTAACATGGTTTGAATAAGGATTACCAACATAAGGAGGTTGGTAGGCATTATTTGAGGATAGGCATTATTAGGTTAAGGTCTTGGTATATTGATGTTTTATTGAGGGTTAAGGATAATGGTGGAAACATGACCACATAAAATGTGTTTTAAAACATTATTGTAAGTATACATAATGGTATGATGGACTCCTTGGTTGGATTGGTCAATTTTCACTTCATTCTAACCATTCTATTATTATTTTATGGATGACATTGTTGTTTCTATGATGGTGTTCTTTTACGCTACTGTTGTATTGTTGGTTCTATTTTCATTGGTTTTTATGTTGAGGAAATGTATTTTGATATATGCCCAGTTATGATTAGTCATAAAATCATGGGTATCTCATTGTATCTCCCCATTCTCAAATATATTCTCAATCAAATACCTTAGATGTATATACTAGCATATAGAATGCTCCTTGACATGATGGTACTCACAAAATTTATTCTCTTTTTACCAATTAGGAAAAAGAATTCCTTACAATAATGGATTTGACATCAACTAGATAATCTCATTTGGCTAAAATAATTTATGAAATACAAACTCAATGGTCTCCTTGAGGTCACTGAATAATTTGGTAATGGGTGGTCCTCTCCTTAGAGGAGGTGATTATAGCTAGGTTTGATTTTCCATCTAGATTTGTGGAGGTCTTGGCTAAATGAATGGAGGTGGTGGTTACTAAATAGGCAAAGGTAAATGGAAAGTTAGTGTTTGCACCATTTTTACATGATGTGATTCGGTGACCCCATTACCAACAACATTCTTGTTATAGTTATAATCCTTTGGTATTTCATTATTTTTTTCCTAAGCTAAAATTAAAGATAGTATTTGAATAGGGTTTTGGTTTTGGTTATGGATTTGGTTCTATTTTGCTATTTGACTTGATGATAGTTTTAGCTCTAGCTTGAAGAAGATAGTTTGATGATCCATTTTTTTATAAGGGCCTTTTCAATATTTATCACTTTCTTAATAACATCTTCAAACATGTGAGCACATTATAGCTTGAGATGATAATATAGTTTGCTATGTAAGCTCTTGTTAAATATCATGGATAATTGGTTGTCTAGAAAATTATAGGTAAATTGGCTTTCAGGTGCTCTCCACTATTGAAAATAAGTATCAAAGCTTTCACCATTCTTATGTTTTTCTTGGTCAAAATCCACCAATGTAATATTATGTTCGATATCATATGATAAATGTTGTAGAAAATTATCTAAAATGCCATCAAATTTTGACATATAATTCTTTGACCATTTTATAAGCCATTCAAAGGCTTGTGCAACTAAACTTATTTGAAGGAGGAGAAACAAATATATGTCATTATAGGCCATTAGTTGGAAAGCAACAAAGAATTATTTTAAATTCTCTTTGGGGTCACCTTTGGATTTAGATTTATCAAATTTTGGTATATCATAACCTGGAGGAAAAGTTATTCAAAGATAATCCATATTAAATGGTTACAAACATATCTCATCTAGTTTGAACTTCTTTGTTTGGTTCCCAGTCTAAATGGCTTACATTTCATCCTTCATTTATTGTAGCTATTAAGCTAGAAATTTACATGGCATGGAATGTTACAATTTGGGTTACATGTTTAAATTTATATTACCTTATTTGGGGTATTTATAAATAATATATTAAAAAATATTTGTTGGATTGGTCGAATGACTCATTATAAGTATCCATGCATTAGTATTATAGTGTAGATACAAAATACATTATTGTTGGTAAGAATTTTGGCTAAGGTTGGTAACATTACTTTGGTTGGTGAATTATGGATATATTAATGGTATTTGTCTAGGTGGAATATGATGGTATTATTGAGTTTTAGTGGGAACTTGTTGACTACTAGTCAAACCCTACTGTATGAAGGGAGCACATTATTAGCTAAATCCCTACTATTGAACGTGTTAAAGGTTGGACCCCTATTTTATGTGTGATATACATTGGGTAAAAGTAAATGGTTTCTTAAAACCTAGTATCTACTATAAATTAGGACTTTGTTTTTGGTTTAACACCTATTTTTGATTGGGCACTTGTTGAGGGTTTGACATTTGTTGTTGTTCACCAACTGGCACTCTTTGTTGACCAATGGAAACATGTTGTGGATTAGGAAATTTTTGTGATGTTTGTATTATATTTGTATATGATTTTTGTAGTGGAAAATTAGTTTCCACCTATTGAGTTGGTGTAGTGTTTTATTCCTTTTGAGGTAGTATGTTGGTTTATTCTTTTTTCCTAGTTTCTCATTTTTATGTACTTAAAGAAGTAACTAGTTAAGTAGTGGAATTTAATTGTTGCATTTGGGAACCAGGCGTACCTATACCTTGTTTCAATACACTTGAGGCATTGGTTGGATGAATCAATTGTGTGTTACTTGATGTTATATTATACCCACTTTAGTTTAAATTGGAATGCACTTGTGTGTTATTTGATACATTTTGTATGAGGTCTTCTATTTGAGTTGTAGTTTATTTTATCATTATTGGGAAATTATACATGTCTCCTATCGACATTATTTGTCTAAATGGATCTATGTTATGATTTACATATCCCAAATAATTTATTTTTGGCCTTATTGAAGGGGATAAATCTATAAGTGGTATGCTTGAAAAAGCTATGGCATTAAAGTTTTGAGCTAGGTTAAGGTAATTTTCATACACTTGTTATACTTGTTCTAATTGATCATCCATGGGACCTTTCCCTTTTGTAAGTGAACTTTGTCTCTATTAAGATATTTTCACTTAAGCTTGATTGTAACTAGTTGACACCTAGTCAAATTATTGATTATGAGTCATGTTACTAGGTATTATTATTAAAGTAGATAGACTTTCATGTGAGAAGTCTGGTGGGAATTTGGATCCTAATTCTACTACCCTAAATAGAATTTCATATTTGTTTTCTATTAAATGGCGATAAAAAAAGTATGGGTCATAACTTGTCAAAGAATTTGCATAGTATGGATATTATTGTTGGCTTTGTTTGACAATAGGTTTCATTTGAGTAAGGTATCGAGTTATTTTTTCTTGCTCTTTTCCTTGGTAGGATGGTGCATTTACCAAGTACTTTACTAGTGGGTCCTACCTTTGTTATTTATATGGAATATTTTAAGAGGGATATAGATCCATCTCATATTCTATATAATCACCATATGATTCTTGAACAAAGGGGTAACTAGTAATTAAATTCTCATAATCTATATTATACATAATCCCACTATGTGAATAGTGATGCATGTTTAGATATATAAATAGGTCTCTGAAAAATAAGGTTTAAATGTGGAAAAAAACCAAGTTCTAAGGTGAACAACCATCATATATATATAATAATAAGTCCAAAGGGTTAAAATATTAAACTAGTCTAATAAAGGTACCAATTTTCCCAAAGGTGGTTATAATCAGTGGCAAACATATCTAAAAAGGGTATCACAATCATGAACTAGGTCGAAAGGATAATGATTTTCCCAAAGGTGCTTATAATCACTAGCATAGAGAAAATGATAGACTTGGAAACAAAGGTTGATCTAAAAAAATAACTTATAATCAATCCAAATCTAAGGTAATTTGCTTGGATAAACTCAATAAATGGCTCAAAAAATAATCTAATTCTAAGGTAATTGGCTTGGAAAGACATTCAATAATTGGATCACAAAAGACTCGATAATTAGCTCAAAAAATACTTGGTAAATGGCGCACAAAAGAATTAGTAATTGTCTCAGAAAATAATTGGTATTTGGCTCATAAAATAATTGATAATTGGATCACAAAAGACTTGGTAATTGGCTCATAAAATACTCGTTAATTGGCTCATAAAAGACTCAACTTTTGGATCACAAAAGGATTTTTGGAAATGAAACTATGAAATTTTAGGACTCGACATAAAAAAATATAAGCAAGGAACATGACAATAAAACTCAACACAAAGTATGCTAAAATAAGGCACATGATAATAAACAACCACTAAGTCTAGGCAAGGGGTCCTTAGACTAAAAAAGAAATCAATCCAAGTAACATGATCCAAATGTAAAAGGTAGACCACCTAAGCCTAAATTATATGAGGCTTCAACATGGACTATATTAGTTTAGTATAAAAACTATGAAATTTTGAACTTTAAATTTAATATAAAATACTAATATTTTATAAGGAAAATAGGCCAAACTAAAACATGAAACATAACTACACATTTTGAAATAAAAGGTATGAATGATTTTGGAACTTATTTTCAAATAAGGCAAGGTTTTAGAATAATTTGGGTAGAATAAAAATGCTTTGTTTAAAATAAGTGACAATAAAATATGGTTTTCAATAAATTCCAAGGAAAATGTTTGAAATAAAATGGTAACGTAATAATTCTCTATTCAATAAGTGGTATAACAATGATCTTAGAATAAAATACAAGGCAAATGTTTGAAATAAAATTGGTAGAGTAACACATATTAGCTAAAATTGGTGGGTAATATGTGAAGGTTTATAATATTTTTTACTTCAAAGTAAAAAAAATAATATTATACCTAAACACACATACTAGTAAAATAAAATAGAAAAAAACTAAGTACACATCTTAACCCTAAAACTGGTAAGGTGTGCATAGCTTCTACCAAAATTTCCACTGATATACCAATGCTCAAAAGGAATTAAAGGTTAATATAAAATTTAAAGAGTGCATATAGTATATTTTTTAATCCCCCCATGTCTCTCAAGGATTGATATGTGGCAAAAACTTAGCATAAGAAGCACATGACATTTGGCAATATATTCCATGATAAATTAGGATTGACTAAAATCTATAAGTTTTGAAATGATATAAATGGTCACAAGTATGGATAACTCAAGGGTGCATCACATCAATTGGATTAAAACTCACTAAAGTTTTATGCAAAGGTATATTCCTTTTCAAAATGACTTTATCTATGTACTACTTAGTGAAATTTTATGTATAACATGAATTGATCTAGGTTTTCATTAGGATTGGTAGGCTAACTGCTCAAACATTATTCAATCCTAGTATCGTGTGACTAATTTATATACCCCTAAATGGATTACTTCTAGTATGATGTTGGGAGATGATACCATAGTCCAACTCACTCCTAAATAACTTGTAATGAGGTGATGAACTCTTGCCTACAAGCCAATGCAAAAAAATAATCAAATGAAAATTGGAAGAACTTTAGAGGTCATTTTTGGGTCACCCAAGTTAGTCAAATCTTGGGGAGAGCATACATGACATTTATTTCATTCTAGGTTATAAAAATAAGGAAATAAATAATTAAATTTTGATCACTCGAGTTCCCTATAGGGGATGAGGGATAGAATACATGCAATGTTTGGTTTTCCATAAACAAAGTTAATCTAAGAAATTGAAACTAGTTAACAAACAAAGAACAAACAATAATAAAAAATCTATTAATATATCTACTCTAAATTGAATGTTCACTTAAAATCACCAAATTAGATGTGAATGAATTCTTTTCCCCTTATCCTTATTTGCTTTTGTAAAATTGAAATGTGAAAAGATAAGTTATATTGGGTCATTTTTAAGAACTAAAACAAAAGTGTGTATAAAAATTTGGAATTGTTTAAGCTTCCTCTTTTCCATTTAGGTTATAGAAAAAATGTAAGGGGGTTATTGGTATTTATGAAAAAAATTTAACCAATAAACAAATTTTCATCTTAACAAAGTCTCCAATTATACAAATGAGCAAAGTTGTTGATTTTAGCAAGGTCAATGATTTCTCTATGGAACAAACAAATAAAAAAAGGTGTCTAGAAAAGTCACCATTAGATAGGGGTGAAATCATTGATTAGTCTAGCTGAATTCACTGATTATCTCTTAAAATTAGGAAAAGTTATTGAAATAACTTGAAAATATACTTGGAAAAGCCATCAATATGTAGGGTCAAATTAACTATTTGTGTTTTTCATTGTTATCATTTACACATAATGCTTAAATAAAGGTCAATGCCATCTATTTCACCACAAATCAATGTCAACCTTTCCAATTAAGACATCAATTTCTATAAAAAATGATTTTAAAATAGAGGATAGAGTAGGCAAGTCACTGATTAGTAGGGTGAAGTCACTGATCGATGAATAAATAAAACAATGAGAATTTTGAGCATAAAAATAAAAAATTCAAGATTTAAGTGATGTTTTTATGAATTTTAAAGGTTCTACATCATTCATTTTGTCCATACAGGATGCATTGTTCTACTAGGCATGATATTGAATAACATTAAGAATTTGAAGAACACACAAATGTTGTTAGTTCCTTGTTAGTGAATCTCAAGAAAATTCAATAATAACAATGTAGTGAAACTAAACCACTCTTGACTAAGTACTAGGTTGAGCATAACACAATTAAAAAAACTAAAAATAAGAGATAAAAACATTCAAAATTTTTACCTCTCTTGTCAAAATTAATGTTCACTTATTAGCATAAAATAGGTTCTTGATTGGATTGTGGCATTAGATACTTTTATAAATGCATTACCCATATTTGTAGAAATTATCTAAGACCACATGTGGATTTTATTATCATCTCTTGGATTGGTGTGATGTTTTTCGATATAAATTTGGCATTATAACATTATTTTGATGGATTTTTGAAGGCATTCCTATAGAATAACCTTACACACAAAAGATTCTTTTGGTAGAGTGAGGGCACTTATATTAATAGGTATCAAAACTAACTCTAACCATAAGGATGTTAGTTTTAGTTCTAACTTTAATTGAGTATAAAAATATCTAGGTTGAGTTTAGGTTAACCCTAAGTTGGTTCAAACAAATCATGAAGGCTTGACAACTCATTTTAGATATTTATGAGCTATGAAAATTCAAATAATATATTTATGAGGTTGTGACTCACTTTTTCTCAAATTTTAGGAATCAATAAAAAAATTTATTGGATACCTTGAGTTTGACCTCATATTTATTTAAAAACCTTTTTCAATAAGTTTAATTCCCTAATTCAACTTGGAATTTTTACTTAAGCAAGCTAATTGAGATTTTTTAATTAATCACGCTTAAGGTTTTTATCTTTTGTGAATTATTTTAAATTTTTTTTCATTAATAGATCAACATGCCAAGAATTTTAATTTACTAGGTTGTAATCTGAATAGGGTTGAATCCAAACTAGGTTATCGATTCATTCAGGCTAATACCCTAAATAAGTAAACCTCAACACATTTCTAGGAAATTAAATCACTTACGTAAATGAATTTGGGAAAACTAGGTGATTTCTAGGATTAAATTGTGTCATTTACTAGAAATTGATATGAATCCTAGTTTAGACATGAGTTTGGACAAAATTGAGTGTCTACAATACTCTATATCTCAATTGTATTGTAGTTTTAATTGTTGGTGCAAACATAAATCCATATAAAACCATAAATTAACAAAAATAATTCATGTTAACTTAGCTTTTTGTAGTAATAAAATAATTATGGTTATCCATGGTGTTTATTTAATTTAAAACTAAAGATAAATTTGATTATTTTAATTTGGAAATAATGATGATTTTATTGAGGTCTCATATTATTACTTTTAGAGTGATTTGGAAGAATATTTCAATATATTTCATGGTGAGATTAGCTTGGCTAAGTGCATCATGTTTAGCATGACTTTCATGATATTTGGAATTTTGTTTCAAATGTTTTATATTTCCACAACATCATGTCCAAAGTTATGAACAAGTATAAAATCATATGATAAAAGTGTGCATGTAATGGAAATTATCATGAAAATTACCCCAACTATCATGAACCAATGATAATTTCAAGTATCATACCATTTTGGTTTTGTTTATGAGGAATCAAATTCTTTTGGTTTATAATAAATATCTCCTTAGATACTTAATGCTAAGATTTTTATGTGTATTTGTGTTATAGTTGGATGAAAGATGTGATTTAAAAGGGATTCTTGTAATTGGTTGAGAAATAGGTTCATTTTATGAACCATCTAGCATGATTAGATGATTATTCCTATTAGAGTCAAAAATATGATCAAAGGTGTCACTAACACCATCGTGAGTAACATTCTTGTTTTTATTTGGTATCATAAGAAATTGTGTGCTTTTTTAGGTTATGGAGTCTAAAGTTATCTTATGAGATAATATTTTATTTTATTTTAATCAAAAGCTTCTTTCAATCATTTAGGAGAAAATTATCTACCTTTTAATCAATGTTTTCTATGAATTAATTTTTAAAATAGTAAACAAATCACAATTAAAAATATTATTCTTTGATTTAACATCTAATGATTTCCATCACTTGATGAAATCATAAGTAGTTTCATTATCATTTTTTTTAAATTGATGAAATTAAGTTACTTTAATTATACATGATATTAGATCTCTTGAAGTAACACAATTACTATAAATTTTAATCCAGTTATAGAGTGAGGGTTAAGTTGATTAATAAACATTAGAAAATAAAATATGGTATTATACATTTGGTAATCTCATTCTTAGCATATCTTCAAATTACTTTTGCATACACATTATATGGATCTTAAATACCCTTATCTCTTATCTTATTGAATTTAATAGGTTAAACTTTCCTAATTTTCATTTGAACTTAGATGAATTCAAACTTATAATGGCACACAACTCTACTAAACCCATCTGTGTGCCAATCAATAATCATTTTTTAAATTTAAATTATCTTTATGAGTCAGCTCAAATGTTTTGAATTTTAGTGGCATGATAATTTACCCAAAGTATCATCTATTAATACATATTAAGTCAAAATCAATGTATTTATTTATCACTCATCATAGATACATCTTTACACACTTACACATTAATAATGACTTCAATAAACTTATTGAATTATAAATTAGTCAAAAGGAGTAGGTCCTACCCAAGTTTCAAATATCTACTCTAAGTAATTTTTCCATTTTCAAGTGTCAAAATATAGATTACATATTGCATTCATAAAATTATCACTAATGCACACATAAACATAGGAATACCAATTTTGGTTTTATTTCCATCCACAAAGTATTGTAAATGTAGGAAGTAGTTAGTCATTTATTAGGGAGTGGTTCAAGTCATCTCAACCCACTTTATTTAACCTAGTGTTGAAAGTAGAGATAGGGTTTTGAAGTGAATGAATTAAGGTTTTTTTATAATTTTCACATAGAATGAGAATCTAACATAACATAATAATATGGTTTTCAAGTAGGTTCAGTGGGTTATTTTAAAATGGTGTTTCACAATTCATAGGAACAAATTTAGAATAAGGTAGAAACCTTCATTTGAGGCATGCATCCAGATGCTCGAGGACTCATCCAATACATATAGATACTTAGTTATGTGATATGATTGGATCTCAGTGTATTTCCAATCATGTCATTAAAATATATTTATTATTAAACCTACATAGACCATAAACAATCTATGTTTCATAATCCCTTTACTGATTTCCATAAATAAACAAAATTATAATTATTTAGTCATAGTTTTTTGTACCATTAAAATTTTTGTATTATTTTTATAAATATTAAAATATGAATTAATTTAAGTTTGACACTTTTTGGTTATTTAATTCAAAATAGGGTAAAACATATTTTTAAACTAGCCTTTTGTCTGAAACATGGAAAAAACTTAAGTTCCCCTTAGGGTTTATTCCTTATTTATAGGTAATGATATTTTGAAAATATTTTTTATTTTCCATAATTCAAAAATTAATTATGGTTATAATGGACATACTATTTTATATTTTATAACTCTTTTTATGAACTTTATTATTACATGTTTTTCCTAAAATATGCAAAATATATAACAACTAGGAAATTACATGGGTTAAATATTTGTGTAATATTGTTAAGATTAATCATGAAAAAAATTAGCTTTCAATTAATTCTAATATAAATTGATAGTTTGCATCCTATTGATGAAATTTATATGAATGTTGAATCTAAAAAATCACATGAAGAATAAGTATATAATGTGTGGGGGTTTGGGGAGTATATTTGATGACATAAACATAACACAATCTTACATATGAACTCACACTTTATTGAAGTATTGTTACATGTAACTAGAGATGAAATGAAAAATAAAAATAATTATAATTGTATCACATCTTACAAAAGATAGGATTTATTCATTGATATATGTCAATATTTTAGAGTTATTGATCCTATAATAGGTGTTCAGACTAATATTATCATTGTTAATATTCCTAAATCTATACCTATGGTTACACACATAATTCCCACTCATAGTGTGGTGAACATAGGGTTTATATAATGTTTTTATGCATGTTCATATATATGTCTAATATTTATCTCCTATAATCATTAATCATGTGATATAATCATCCACACTCACTACAAAATCTCTCATACAAACTATTTTAGTTAAATAATGGTGTTTCTAGATTTAGATCATTTGAATGGTTCTCATACATTTATTTGTAATCCATAATACCTATATATTATATATTATACCTAACCTATTGTTTTTAAATCATAATACTAACTTTTAGGATGGAAAATATTATTAAGCTAAATATCTAATAGCTTTGCATGTAGCATGTTTAGACTATGCCTTTAATTATAAGTTATTGAATAATTTTTATTTTGAATCTTAAAGATGATCCTTGTGTTGGTTTTTATTTTACCTTAATTTGGATTTGTAACCATAATACAATATAAAATTTAACTTTAATTTAGATTATAATATATGGAATTTAATCAGACATCTTAATTAAAAATAATGAAACTAGTTTCTATGATTTGACAAGTGGCATATGTTATATAAAGTAAGTACAATATAGGGATGAATAATTAACATTTAGAATTGAATCTATAATTTTGATAGTATTATATAAGTGGATATAAAATAAAATTAGGCCTATGATTTGGATAGTTCAAAAAAGTACTTTTTTCTTCACATGATAGTATGTGTCAAATCTCAATCTACAATTCTGATTGATACTAACTTGTGTTGGTTAGTATTGACCTATGTTGAAATCATATATCATGACCATATGATCACCTTTTGACATTTATGTAAGATTTGTATTTTTAATCATGAACCCTTGTGCGTAACTTAAAAAATCAAGATCATTCACCTTGAAACCTCACGTATATTTTTGAGGGATTCAAACCTTAAAAACTAAGAAAAATGTAATGAGATGATCTAACCCCAATCACCCCCATTTGATTATCAACCATCACCTTCATATAACATAATAAAATAATGAAAGTAAATCCACACATAGTTCTCCAACTTAGTATGATTTTATAGTTTTGCTCCTTATATATGCAACTAATGATTTGATTTTAATACTTGATAATTTTTAATTTAACTTGTATTTATTGTGGTTTATACTTGTCTTTTTAATGATCATAGTTATACATTCACCATTTGGGAGTAATAGGGTATCACTTCTTAATATTTGGTTTTTTATATATGTGCACCACATAATTTCCAATTCACCTATTAAGCGATTCCTTGATTTGATTTGATTTTTTTTTTGGTGTGTTTGTGTGTGTGTGTGTGTGTTAGAGAGAGAGAGAGAGAGAGAGAGAGAGAGAGAGAGAGAGAGAGAGAGAGAGAGAGAGAGAGAGAGAGAGAGAGAGAGAGAGAGAGAGAGAGAGAGAGAGAGAGAGAGAGAGAGAGAGATTCCACTAACACTAAGAGTATGGGAAAACCCTAAGTATAGATTTTATTTCAAAATTTAGTCATTAATAAAAAATTGGTACCATCAAACTCAGAGAGAGAGAGAGAGAGAGAGAGAGAGAGAGAGAGAGAGAGAGAGAGAGAGAGAGAGAGAGAGAGAGAGAGAGAGAGAGAGAGAGAGAGAGAGAGAGAGAGAGAGAGATTTATCATTCCACTAACACTAAGAGTATGGGAAAACCCTAAGTATAGATTTTATTTCAAAATTTAGTCATTAATAAAAAAATTGGTACCATCAAACTCAAGTTAATATTGAATAGGGATACTAACCCAGTTTAATGTTACTAACTTATTCATAGATTTACTAAAATAAAGGTTTAAAAATATATGTGTAGGATAGTAAGTACATTTTAAATAGATAGTGAGGTTCTTGTAGGTGTGTGACAACATAATAGTATATTTAGACTCACAATGTATCGTGTATTTGAGATATAATTTTTAGTTACGACCATATTTATTGGAGAAATTCATGGGTGGTGAATGTGTTTCATTCTTATCATTTTCAAGTACTTAATTCCATATTTTAGCATCTAAAAATGCCCTACCTTTTATTATAGTAATGGAATTTATATATTAAAATTAAATAAATACAAGATTGTGTAAAACACACTTATATTGTAGGAAGATCTAATTTTACATGTCACTCAATAGAAAAACTTGCAATAAACATATGTAATTAATGTCCATAAATTGAAATAAAAAATATAAATTTGAAAATTTGAAAATTAAAAATAAATAAAGGAGTACACTTGTGTGTTGGTGAAAACCATGCTACCCTTCAAACTTTTTGGAGATGATGTTTACTTTTTAAAACATGGAAAAAAATGTATTTTCCATTAAAGCACTTGCAGATTGGTTCCTCTAATTTAACTATGGATAAATTTTTCTTTTTTTGAATCACATGGAGAGTTGGGGTGATTATGCCCAAAAATTTTATAAATATCCATCCTTTGGGTTGGGAAGATAACGTGGCAAAACCCTCATTAATTTAGGGATAACCACATGATGTACTAACCTAAATAACTAATCAAATAATAAATAATAACTAGATTAGGGGTTTGATATAAATAACATCATTGTCATTGAACATCATTGTACCTCAATGTAAATTACCATTAAAAACATGAATCAATCACTATATATGGATTATATATTTAATTTTATAGTTTTTATCAAGTTCACTCAAGTTTTATCTATGTATAGAAATTGCATGATCAAAATATAACAAAACTTTAGCATGCCCCCATCATGACCTCATATTTAATTTTAAAGTTTTTATCAGGTTCACTTAGTGTATAATATATGAATTATAGAAATAGAATGATTCATTTTCATGTCCCCGCCATGAACTTAGTGTCAAAAATTGTGAAGTAGAAAGACATCTATTTTTCATTAAAATTGTAAACTATATTTTTTTGTATATTCATGAACCAATATCATTCATCATGATTACAAAAATATTTATATATGCATGAACTAATATCATGTCATTTAAATATCTACCACTTAATATATAATTTTATGCATATATATGTTGAAGTTTAGAACATATATCTTAAATTTATGTGTATGTGGAAACTTGTAATTCATATCATGTAAATTATTTATTTGTGCCTATTCATATGGACCAAGTGCATATGAATTTTTAATCAAGTCTCTATAAAATGAGTCCTTATGTATGGAATATGACCTTATAATCTATGTTAAAGTGTTAATATATGTCACATAACTAAGCCATCTAATATATGAAACATTAGGAGTCTCTTAAATATATACTCTAATTTTATTTTATACTTATAGAGGCTTATGTATCTATTATAAGACCACTATTATTCACACTTTTTGATAGGTGAGGTGTTTCATGTAAATTACTCAACTCAAAATAAAAGTTAAGTTTATCATTTGATGTATAAATATATCATCATGTATTACCATATAAGCATGAAGAAATTATTTCATCATAGTAATATATATTTTAATCAAGGCATGTATGTAACATGTGTAATGAAATACGTGTGTGTGTGTGTGTGTGTGTGTGTGTGTGTGTGTGTTTGTGTGTGTGTGTGTGTGTGTGTGTGTGTGTGTGTGTGTGTGTGTGTGTGTGTGTGTGTGTGTGTGTGTGTGTGTGTGTGTGTGTGTGTGTGTGTGTGTGTGTGTGTGTGTGTGTGTGTGTGTGTGTGTGTGTGTGTGTGTGTGTGTGTGTGTGTGTGTGTGTGTGTGTGTGTGTTTGTGTTTGTGTGTGTGTGTGTGTGTGTGTGTGTGTGTGTGTGTGAATAAAGCATGAAATATTTGGATCTTTGAACACGACTATGTAATAAAATTGAATGTTATAAATCATGGAACCACTTAATGTCAGCAAGTTCAATAAGTGCAACAAGATCAAGTGCTAGTATCATACATAATACCAAGGGATACATAAAAAACACATAAATATGTCATAAAAATCATGGCCAAGGGCCACATGCAAAGGGATATACATATTTCACAAACAAGGTACATCAAAGAAGTCACATTAAATAAGGCCAAGGGCCACACACAAGAGACAGAGATGTCTCATTCAGGACCAAAGGGTCATAAAAAATAGACATTTTCAAAAAACCCTCTCAGGTTAGAGAGTAATATAATAGCATATAATAAGTAAATACTATCCAAGACTATTTCTATGTATCAATGTCATGTCATAGTATCAAAGCATATTTATGTAGTACTATGTAAGATATGAGTAACTAGAAAGACATGTAAGAACTATAGATAGGTCAACATGGTATAAAGGACATATAAGGATTTAACCTATAAAAATGAAACTTGTGGAATAATATGCCCCTAATATTGACACGGACACTATGTAGAGTAAACTATAACATATGCATGCCCATATTCAGCATGTATGTCCTCCACACACTCATTTATCGTGAAATGCATGTGTGTATGAAAATAATATTTCATCTACCAAACATGGAATAAATAACATATGTATCTAGTTAAATATAGTAATTGTGAAATGCTTAGGTCCTAATTGTTGATTTTTTTAATGTTTTCTTATTTTGTTGATTATTTTTTATTTTTTGGAATATTTGAGGTTTGTAAAATATGACCAATGATCATATCAATGCAAAGATCATAATAAATGTCTCTATATATGGTAATATAAAAAAATTGTTCATCAAAGAGTTTTAAGATGTCAACGACACCCTTACTCTATATAGCAAAGAATAGTGTAGCTAGTATACATGAGCCTACTTAAAGAGGTAATACTATTTTTCCTAATATATTTTATTTATATCTGTAAAATACCTTAATTGATATTAATGTATCTTATAAAACCTATTATGTGTACCCAATGTATTTCATAAGTGTCATCATGAAAACATTCTCACTTGACCTATTATCAATCATGACATTGTTAATGGGTTTCTCATTTATATAATCTTATAATAAGAGTGCATTAAAATATAAATTGTCAAAAATAATCTTTCTATCATTGAATTTGATCATAGGCCACTATGTTGAAGTATATATAAGTGTAATAATAATAATATCTATTGGTTGATCATATTTCACAAGTAGAGGAGGAATATTGTATGCATAGTATACCTCTAAAGTCTCCCTTTTATGTCATATCATGTTTAAGAAATGTATAATTAATGATATTCAACTTTGTAATCCTATTTTGATGTGGTATAAACTAATATATAGGGGTAACCATGTCATTAATGTTTTCATCAATAATATATTGTCTATTATGTCTCAATTTGAAGCATATGTCTATTAAATTTCATAAAATTTGATGATAATCACAATATACATTACAGTCATAGTTCATAAGTGTAGGTGTATTTGAGTTGAGTGATTGTGGAGGAGGAAGTTTGAAAACACTTCAATTGAGTAATTTATTTAGAAATACATGAGGAGGTGATGGTAATCTTAAAAAATACCTCTTTGGTGGAGGTGTCAACTATAGTTGATTTTTAGGTTACAATACTACATTAACTATAATATTTTCATTGATCATATTATCAATTGGTTTAACCTTTTAAATTAATTTTAAACCTAGTTTTTTCAGTAGTTTTAGGAGTAGATGTATATTTAATTTTGTTTAAAGTCATGGGCTTAACTTCTTTGTCACTTGTTGTATGGCATATTTCACTAAAGGCTTTTAATATCTTAAATATAATTGAATCATGGATCAACATTAGTAAGCTTTGATTAAATATATCTCATAGTTAATTATCATCCATAACATTTGTCATTTTGGATAGAATAGTATTGTATATAAGTACATAATAATTTAATCATTAATTAGAACTTTACTTGAGTTTATCACTTTGAACTTAAGATAACTTCTCATCAATAGTAATGGAAAAGTGTGCTTTAAATTTCTCTACCAAGGTGTTTATTTCTCTTAAATATTGGAGGGGGATATCATATAACCATTTCAATACATAATACTTAGGGATTATTGGTAATATATTAGTCAATAATTTTTCATTCTATGCATAATATAAGCATGTTATGTTGAATGATCTAAAATGTTGCTTTCGATCACCTTTGACCTTGTATAATGTGAGATTTAAATATAAAATTACAATGAAAAATTGGTATCTAATATATCTTGGGATAAATGGTTATGAAGCAATGTGTGTGCATCCATGGAATGACTAGCTCTAGATTCACCTTGTTCTAGCTACAACACCTTATCATGTAGAGTTGTAATAGTTTGTTGAAGGGAACATGTATTGTGTGAGGTTAGTGATGGATAATTCATATCAATCATGGTATGAGCAATCTTTCCTATGTATTAATAGGTATGGAAACATGTTAAAGGCCTTATGTTTCCCCTAAACCTTGAGTGGATGTCCCATAAGTCACTAAAGTTGTAGGCGTAGGGATAGTACCATATTACAAGTCTGAGCATGTAACATGGTATATTGGGCATAGTTTTTATACCAATATCATTATATGTATATAATATTTCATTAATCTGATTTTGATTCAATTACCACAACATCTAGTTTATCCTTATTAGTTTTATCATGAGTATTTTTGGTCTCAACATTCATGATAAGTCCATAAATAAGGTAGATAATAGGTATTTTATAATTAATATAAGTAAGAAAAAAGGAGGTCACACATTTCATATGTCTTGTATTGGTCATAATGTTATGCCCTAACACACACACCCATTTTCAAAATTTTAAAATAAGGACCCATTGTTGTAAAACATCTATTTGTGGATTTATGAGCCTAGAGATCTATGATGAGGATATCATGCATTTTCCATATATAGATATTTCCATGAAATTCAACATTATAGAATTTCAAATCATAAAAAAATCATGTTTAAACAAGTATCTTAAGTCATTTACAACCTTGTATTTTCATGAATTTTACTTTGATATGATGTTATTATTTATGAGCTAACATATCTAATATTTTTGTCTTGGTATGTATATGTATATATATAGCCAAAAAATCATTAATTTCCTCTAATTAGGCTTATAATAAATTCTCCACGTAGTTGTGACACACATCACTCTCACATCATATAAATTTATGGATGATTATAAAATCTTATGTCTTCTGATCTCCCAAGTATCTTGGGCTTCACAAACTCACCATGTGGTATTTTAACCTTAAAATATAAACATGAAAACTTCATTTGTTTATTGGAAAATTTAATAGATCTCCATTCATATGTGTTAATGGTTCTAAGATATCAAGACTCAGGGCTTCTAAAATGTATCAATCACAATAATATTCATCCATTAGAAGGCTAAATAATTATCTAGTCTATAATACAATGGTCCTAAGATTTTGAGCCTCTAGGGTTTTGAGCAATCAACACTTGGCACATTCATGGTATTCCAAATCCCTAGGAAGGTAAAGTGGTTCTTTGGTTTGAAATCTAATGGTTTTAAACTCTTGTGTTTGTATTGATATGATGTTAGGCCACATGTATTGATCACATTAACTTACCACTATGGGACTACCCAACAAAATGAATAAATATAAAGGGATAGGTTAATGAGGACCTAACAAATTTCATTATTTGGGGAAGGCATGTCCAAAACATAAAAGATAATGATCAATAAATCAATTCAATGAATGTATGGAGGCCATCTCAAAATTAATAACTAGACACAAATAATTAATGAATGATTTCCACATGGCAAGTAAGGTCACCTACCAAAGATGACTGGAATATTCAAATTAAAATAGGATTTAAAATAAAAAATGTGTTATCCACATTGAAGGTGCATGAATAAATTCAATACTTAGGCCTATGAGTGATATATAAAAAATCTACATTAATAAGGATCCACTTTACTATTACTCTTTTGATTAAATAATTACGTTCTCAAGCTTCCCAACATCCAATAAGACCTAAATTTATATATCCATTAAACACATAGAAAATGATTCTATGATCTTAAAGGAATTATAATGATCAAATGATAATAATTTCCTTTTCATCAACATAAGGTAAGCCCTTAGTCATTTCCCCATATTCATTTTTAAGATTGACTAATTACAAAGATATAATATTTTAGAAGAGTTCTCTAAACATTAAATTCTCACATTACTCAGTGCTCTGAGAAGACATAAAATAATTCTAGTCATATTATAAAGAATTCAAACTCTCTCTATAGAGGCCAAACAATATATAGATGATTTGTTTCTAATTAAAGAGCAAGGTCTCCACGACATGGTGGATACACCTGAGGTAATGCCATGCATTGACCTCTTGAATTTTGGTTTTGTCAATAGAACCACTATTGGGGACATAGTTCATTTAATTAAAGTCAAAAATACCTTGGATTACATCTCAAGAAGGTCATTTTAAAGATATCTTAGGCTTCCCTACCTTGATACTACCTATAATGAAGACTCAACCAATGTTTGGATTGAGCATAACACTGTAGACAAAAATTTGAAGGAATGGTGCAAAGGGATAAAGGATAAATATAAAGGGGGAAATATCCTCCAATTGTATCATTAAATTCAAACCTAGAGTTCTAATATAAATGACACTATTTAATAGGTTTTATGGTTTCCCAAATATTGCTTATATTGAAGTCAAATGGTTTCCACTATTGGATATACTCCTGACAACTAAAAAATTGGTAGCACTGGGGGAAATCATAAGTGCACAATTAAAGGAACAAATACTTTGACCTAATTAGAGGCATGAGGATGGAAATTTCTACATGATGTCTTACTTTCTAAATGTAGTAATGGCCACCTGTTTACAAGCCTTATGGTCAAGATTGGCAAACATCAGATGAATATTTTGAAATAAGTTCAAAGAGGATTTATATTTTATGTTCATTCATACTTATAGGAATGAGATCAAAAGAATAATAAATGAGGTATATCGTCATATATTCCAAGTAATGTAGGGAACCCTAATGTATAGAATGTCATAAAACATAACACAAACCCTTAATAAAATGGGAGATTATTGGTTCTATATGAATTTAATTGTCATCTAAGTGGAGGGTACCAGGATGACTCCTCTACTATTACAACATCATGTTATATCATATTGGAAAATAATAAATAACATATTAATCATTTAATAGTATTAATGAAGAATTAGGTTAAACATATTTTTTCTACTACGTTAAGACTCCTTTTAGTATTGGATCACATCAATATGTGACTAGGTCACATTTCATTTTAGATAGTAAGGCTAGAACATAGTACAACTTACATCTTACACATTTTAGAGAATGGGACCCCAAGAAGAAAATAAGGGAGTATCTCAAAACTATCTTATTAAATTAAAAAGTGTGTGTATCTTATAATTAATAGGCATCTGATCATGATAATATATTTTGAAATGCCTCAAATGATTCAAAAATATGGATAAATATGAAAGATAGGAAAATGTCTATAGTTATTATATAAGCCCTATAATACAACCCATATGTAATAGAAGAAGAGGAACAAAATTCATGGAATTATTAATGGCCTTTATGTCCACTATAGGGGTCTCAACCTTTAATTCAACCTCTTTTCCCTTTAATAGAAGTTACAAAAGAGAATTCTTTTCAATTTGGGAGTCAGAAGGAACCAAATCTTTAGTTTAAGAGGAATATTTTGATATGGATTCTAGGTCCTCAAGTCCCTTCTACTTTAAAAACTTCATATGAATAGGTCTTGGGCACAAAAACTACTAGGGAGAGACCAACGATTTCCTTAACTGATCAAAGGAAGAGAAATTTTGTGATGACTCCTTTGCCTCCTCTTACTAAAGTCACCCAAGTGAGCCTCCCTAAATTCTTATAAATGGTTTTCACTTCAATTCCAACTACCACTAACTCTTTTTGATCTCTAAAGTCCCCTAAAGGGATCCCTTTACCATCCACACCTTTGATCTCATCACCTTCACCTCTACCTCCCACCATAATTGTTACCACAACATATATACCATCTCATCCACTTTCCACTCCATGTATCTTCATATACCAAAGGAAGAATAAAGACTCCACTAGTCCTTCTTAGGATTAAAAAATGGAAGGACCATAACTTGGTCTCCTTATTATATAATAAGCTACTACAAAGGAGGAAAAGGATACAGAGGATACAATAGAGCTAGGAAAAGAAGAAGGACTAGAACAAGTCATATCTTTGGTTGATTAAAGTTTAGAATAAGAAGACTAGGAAATGAGCATGATACAACCAGATGAAGAAGAAGATGATCTAGATAAATTCAAAGCCTTGAGTCTAGGTGAACAAGAAGGAGGAGACACCTTAGTCAGCCTCACATAAGAACAATGTCAAAAAATTGATGAGGTAGTTTATTCTATTATTTATTCAGTGCCTAATGTAAAAATCCTATCTAGAATTTTACCTTGAATAATGCCTAACATTAAGTCATTTAGTTTTATTGGTACTAGTATGTATTTAGTACTTATCATAACTAATAAGGACTCATAAGGTAGTCCATTTTAAAAATTTGGTTATGGTTTCTATTTTTAGTAAGCCACTAACTCCTAGGAATATATTAACCCAAATAGAGCTTCTCGTGCCCCAGCTATTGGCCATGCCAAAAGTAACCATGATTATGGAGATAACCCCAAGTTTAAATAGATTATTTCTTGAGGTAACACCCATGAATTAAATCTCTCCATGAGAAGTGGTTGGATGGAGACTTCCCTAAATCCCTATTTAAATAAATGCCTCACTACCAACCACTATGATCACATCCCTTCCCATAACCTATCCACCTTCTACATCTTTATAACTTTCTGAAGAAAAATAAATAGGAGAGATTATATTTACTCAATGGGTGAGGGAGATGTATAATGTCAGAGATGAAAGACAAAATCTAGTTTTGATAGAGCTACCCATAGTATCCACTCAGTTTGGTAAGGAAGTGGGACTATATAGAGGGTGAGGAATAGGAAGATGGTAAACATAAGAACAAAAGATAGGTATAATTTAAACAAAGAGAAAACTTGTTCTCTTTATCAAAAAATCCCAAAATAAATCCTAATGATCATACTAAATACATTGAGAATTTAAACACTTTTGTGGATTCCATTGGGGTGTCAATGAAGGAGATGATTGATAATACTGAGGAGGACTTAAAAAGGTGGAAACAAATGTAGATTATATATTCTTGTCAAGAAGTGATTGCTAATGTACATAATGTAGGTAGGAAGTAATATAATATTTTTTTCAATATCAGAGTGTCCAGGGTAGGTAGTCAAACCCATAGATTAGATATTTTCACATTATGGAATAAAATGAAGGATAAAGAGAGAAGATTAATTTTTTTGATTTAGTGCTCTAGGATTAGTACTTTTGATTAGATTAATCTAATGATAGACATAGATGTGTCTTAGTGTTTAATTAATGTGATTTTCAAGAGGGGTTCTTCCCTAAATTGGCATAAATAAATGAAGAAGTTGTTATGTCTTTTTGTTAATCATGAAAGTGAAGAACTACAAATTTTGGAAAATATGAGAGTAACTAGGGTGATCACCCAAGTAGGGAAACTAGTCAATAGACCTAATTTGGAGAACCTTTTCCACTAAGTTGCTAGAAAATTTAGATAATAAATAGAAGTTAATATGTAATAAAACCAATTGATATGTATTATAATTGGTTAGTTTTTCTAAAGATAGAGTAACAAGAGCTAAGGATTTAGTATCAAATTTTAAGAGCTCAAAGGTAGAGAAAGAAATATTAATGACTAGAGCAGTTAGAAGAAAATTTTGGGTCTACAACATATACACAACTAGTTTTTAGTGCCCCACAACTTGACAAAGATCTTAGTGCATACCATAATTACAAATAAATTATCTTCATCAACATCCAATTAACAAAATTACATCATCAATTCATTTTTATAATAATTATTATCTACATGGTTACTATCAAGGTGCAACTTTATTTCCCAATCTATTTATTGTATATGCATAATGCATTTTTATCTGGGAAGTCTATTATGAGTATCATCATTATACATGCATCTTTGCATGATTTTGAATGAGAAGTTCTATTTTTGGACTATAATTTTAGGTGAATCTTGAAGAGATGAGGCCTTACCCATCCTAATATTATAAATACATTTAACTTCTTTGTCTCAAAGGGAGGAGAATTTTGGCTATTTATATTAATAGGAAATTCAAATAAGTTCTACTTTACTTGATCTTTATGTGTATATCTTCATTCTTATCTAGTTTTATGGATTGCTTGAGATGTTCCATCATATAATATATTAGTGATTTAATTTTTTATGATGTATTTATTTTAAAAATAATAATTCACTTTTTTATATAACTAATAGGAATATATTATGCATTCTTATCATAATCCTGCTGTAGATGTGCAATAGAAATCTGGCAATTAAGGAAACTATAGTTTATGCATGTTTAAGTATACTTTATTTTGGTTTATTTTGACTCTTATTTGTATTTTAATTATTTTCATTCTACTTTATACACCATAAATTGGTCAAGCAACCACACATATCATGTGTTTTTATAGTTCATTCATAGGAGACTCTAACTAGAGAATATCAGCTTTGTTCATATTTGGTCATGTCTTTCATTTTATCCATTTAGGTCTGGTTCTAATCTTGAGTCACCTTTTTACCCATTCCTAGTAACCCTAATCCTTTCAAATGGTTATTTCACCTCATCCAAGTCAGATTTCCCATGCTCATTCCATCCCCCTAGTCCTTAGCCTGTATGATAGGAGCACTAAGATTATACTACAACATTAAAACCTAGGGTGTCCATTTTCTAGAACTCCTATCTAAAGCCAATTTGAGCCATAATGATCAGTCTCTTCCACTAGATGGGTCCTAGCCCATTTATTTGTTTCATTCCTAAGTTTTCTCATGTTATCCAGATGCAAATAAAGCTCCCAAATTCAAAATAAAGAGTCTCTTATATAAAAGACTTCAAAATGCATTTTATATCTAGTACTTACTAGTGTGGCACAATAGGTAGTTAAAAATTAGTCAATATTATAGCTCAGCATTCTAAATCACACATAGACTTGCATCCTTGATCAAGGAGGAGCCTAGGTGAAATTCATTCTTGCATATATCATGCACATTGATTATGCACATTCCCTAAGGGAGAACTACATCGGATATGAGACCCTAGTTTGAGGGTTAATGTAGACAACAATCAAAATAATAGGGGTTATTGATTATATGATCATTCTTCTCCTAACCCAGTTTTTCCCTTTTTAATTTTGATGTATTCATTGTTTTCATGTGTGTAGATGGATATGAGTACTGAATACTAAAATGAAACTACATTGAAATCTACACACATTCATGCATCAATATTTCATAGATAGTGTCACATAGCCTTGGTGAACGAAACCTAAAAAACTTAGATATTTAGGACAACAGTGCCAGGGTAAAACTACAACACCGAACACTAGGTTGTGTTATTTTTGGAACTCTAGTCCTTTCATATAATGAAAGATAGATCTAGGTTCTAGACAACACCCTAGTCTTGTGTATAATTTTTTAGACTTTGAATCATCTAAATCATCCTGTTTTTATAGATAAGTACTTTTCTCCTTTGTACAAACTAATTTGATAAAATTGATGTAAACCTGTATTTTACTATATTTGATTTTAATTTTCTCCATACTCTAAACCTCTGTATTGTTTAGGAACTAGAATCTAGCTTCCCAAAAATAATAAAACATTTGGTGAACCCAACTTAATTTAAACAAATTTAAAACCCTAGGTACCATTAGGGTTCTTCCTTCTTATTTTGTGAAAAAATTACTTTACAAATTTATGATTTTTGTACAAATTTATGTGCAAATATTCTATTCAAATATATTTTTAGAATAAAAATTACAGCCATAGTTTTCAAAAATTCTAAAACCCTAGATTTCCAATCTAGGTCCTCAAACCCCAAGTTTCCCTCTAAAAGTTATAAAAATTAACTTTAAAATTTTAGAAATTTTTTTAGTGTGCCAAAAATATTTTCAAATTTTATAAATTAGTAGTTATTTTGTGCAAAAATTCAATTTCAAATTTCTGATTCTTATATCAATTTCTATGCAATTATCTTGATCAAATTAAGTTTAGAATTTAAATTATAGCCATATTTTGAAAAAATCTAAAACCCTAGCCCAAAAACCCTATATTCCTAAATTAGGTCCTCCAACTTCAAACCATTCATCCTTGAAATTTTTAGAAATTAATTTAGAAATTTTTGAAAATTATTTAGATAGTCATAAGTATTTTCAAAATTTCCATGTTAGTAGTTATTATTGAATTTATTTGCTTAATATTAATTCTTCACATTATTTTTAGTGAAAGAAATAAAATGGCCACTAAGGTAGTTATTCCATCTCATCCCATAGACAAATTTATTAATTTTTTGCATAATTATGATAATGAATGGACAAATTTACAAAATTGCACATTAGCTAAATATTTGGAAAATGATTTTATTTACAATCAATATAATTACTATTGTTTCAATGAGGAATATTATCATGCATTTGAATGTGATAGTGAAGAAAAGGTAGGTGCATCTTCTCATCTCAAATCTATCTCTTTCATCCCTTCTAAATACTTTTGATAAATGGGAAAAATACCTCTCACCTCATTCTCCTATGCACAATGCATAAAATGAAAAAATTAGTCATGCACTTCCAAATGAACCTCTAATAGGTAATAATTTTCTTCCATGTGAACCTAATATATATCTCTCTTTTTCTACTACTATGTTCAAAATAAAACAATATAAATCTAATAGAATCAAATTATGAAAGAATAGTTCAAATGATGCATCTCATGCTCTCAATTATATTTTAACTAAATAAAGTTCAAATGATAACTCTCTTACTCTTATTTCTCATAATAAAAAGGAAGAAAATGCATAGACTCCATCCATGGACAACATAGATACACATGATATTTTAAATGCCAATGATAACTTATTGCATATTAGAAAGGAAATAAATTATTCTTTTACACCTCTCTGTATCAATGATAGAAGTGATAATGAGTATGATAGTGAACATGCAAATGAATATGAGAATGAAAGTGAATACAAAAATGATACTTCAAATTCTACTATCTCAAATGAACAAAATTCAGATTGTGATAATGCAAGGAATAATGATGACTATTATGCATATAAGAAAGAAGAAAATGCATCTCATTCTTCTACCTCTTCTCTCACTCCTCTTAAATCGAATGCATGTCAAAAAATTTCTCCTACTTTTATTCATAATTATATTTAAAATAATGCACATGATAATAATAATATCACATCCTCTACTAAATTAGCATGTGATTCACTAAAACACAAAGATACCAATGAATCTCCCAAGCCACCCCTCACTATAGTAGAACCCAATTCTCACTCTTCACCTAAAGAGAATGGTAGCCCACATCCCTCCAGTAAGTTCCAAATTACCATTACTCCTAAGGTTCAAGTGAGCACACCACCTCTTTATTATCCTATTACAAAATGTAGCATTCCCATGGTTAAAATTAAAAATCAAATTTAGTGATTAAATGAACCACTTCAAGATATTAATGTACCATCGTAGGAGATCATCTCTTTGATGCATGCAATTGGTGAATTCCAACACCTATTACATCTCCTTACCTTGGAAAATAAAGTTTACAAGCCTTCAATGGATGCCAATGATCTACATGGTAACCCTATTCTTAAGACATTCATAAAATATTCATTACCTAAGCATTTCTATATACCATCATTACCTCATTTTGATGGAACTAGAGCTCCGTTTGTACACCTTTGGGCCTCTTTAAAGGCTTTTCCATCTCATGTGAGTCCATTGATTCTACTCAAGTTAATCTATTAGACATTAGTGAGGGAAGCATAGAATTGGTTCTTTCATCTACTCTCCATTGGTTCATTTCATACATATGATGACTTAGAGGAGGTATTTCTCAAATATTACATCATAAACATGGGCCCATGTGTTACATATGGGAAACTTGTCACACTACATTTGAATTCTTCAGAGCCAGTTAGTGAGTATATCTTAAGATTCAAGGCTCACATGTTAAGATTGATATACAAACCAATAGATCTATAGATTCATCATATATTTATTAAGGGGATTATCCAACCTCTACTTGAGCATCTATTATATCAGATAGAGTCTTCTTTTAGACACTTATGTTATATAGTTTTATATTTGATAAAGAAATTGGGATTGATTGATGTAGATTCGATTGATTATATCACTCTAGATTTCATAGTAACATCTTTAGATATCACTCCTAGCACTCAACATCCACCATGTCCTAGACAATATAAGAGACCACAATAAGAAAAACAACCAATCAAGAACAAAGATGTAATTTATAGAGCACAACCTATAGTGTGCACTATACGGAATAATAGCCAAGTGCCACTATAATTTGATTAAATATAGGATATCCCATCTACCATATTATTAGTACTACTAGATAGGAGTTTAATCACATTACCTTCTACTCATCAATGAGATCCACATCTCTTACATAAACAACCACATCAGCCTTTTTGTAACTATCATCATATCTATGGACATAGAGATAGTGACTATTTTGGACTTAGATATTGCATTACTAGATGTGTTGATAATGGTATCATAACATTAACATAGGGGTAATATATATCTCTTCCATTATGGAACCTTAGACCTCATTCCTCCATGATTTAGTCATCCCAAGACATTCTGTTACATGAATAATTGATCACTCATCATGAGTGCAATGCAAGTTTTAGGACAAAATCTCATATTAGATATCCTATTCCACTACCTCATAAGGTTTAGAAACTAGTACAATAAAAATAACCTACATTCTAATTAATACATAATGTAGTTCCATATACATATCCAATAGAGTCACAAGCACCACAATAGAGTCCTACTCATGAGAGATATTCACTACAACTAATTTTTAGGGTCCTATCTCACATAGAATCCCACTATAGTTAATATTATATGAACCCTCATCATATGTTAGAGTTCTATCTCGATCTATTGCTCAATAATATGCATTCACTATGATTACTAATCAATGAGCCTCCTCCATAGAACATAGTTTTAGTTACTCATCTAGTAAGGTTACTTTTTTCATAGTCTCTATGTATAACTATAGTTAGTGAAAAATAAGTAGTATCAGATACAACATACATTCCTACACAACATGATTAGTATGGGTATTTATTTAGTTGGTCATCAAGGTTCAAATAGAAATAAAATACACCTATAGTTTTACTTAGCAAGGCAATGATAGAGCCAAAGGTCTAGCTAACCTTCATATTATGGAGCCACTCTCAGGGATGTAATACACACATCCTGATATCTTACATCCCTACATACTAACAACTAACATTCCTCATTCCCAAATAATTATTCCTACTAGATACATTTTTCCCAATATTAAACCCAATCAACTCATCCAAATAATTTACCAATCTTAAAACCAGCTTATCAAAGTATAGATCTTACCAAATCCATTTTTGCCAATATTAAACCCAATCAACTCATCCAAACAATTTCCCAATCTCAAAACCATCTTATCAAATTCCAAATCTTACCAAATCCATTTTTACCAATATTAAACCCAATCAATGCATCCAAACAATTTCCTAATCTCAAAACAAGATTATCAAATTCCAGATCTTACCAAATCCTATTTTACCAATATTAAGCCAAATCAATTTATCCAAGAAATTTCCTAATTATAAAAACCAAAAATTTTTTGCTTTTAAATCAAAGCTAAACATCACACCTAAAATTATCATCAAAATAATAAAAACACATATCCCAAGTGCCATTTTACCAAACATTTACAACCTTAAACAACAACACTAAATCAACCATTTATAACTCAAACACTTGTGATAAATATGCCAATATATATAAAAACCAATAACATAATATGCTTGAACCAAAATCAATAAATACCTAAACCAAAATCAATAACACAACATTCCTAAATCAAAATCATCCTAACATCCATATATATAACAACATGTTCAAAATATATACATCATATCAAAGTAAAAATCAATCATGAATGAGCATTAATCCCTCACTCTCAGTCTCAATCTCTCCTCTACTATTAGTCCCATAAGCCAACCTAGCACTTAATGACCCTGCACCTCCTTTAGATGTCACATGCCTCTTACGATGACTATCTCACTCCAATAGCTGACCATGCTCCTCATGAAAGTCTATATATTACCACTAAATATCTATATAATCATCCATAATCATTATGTTCACCATGCCATAATTATGTAGAGGCATCATGTGCCTATCTAATTTAACTCTCACCAATCAAATAAAAGACTTTTGATCTATTCACTACATGCCAACCTAGTTACTATTCATGTACCACTATTCATCACTTTTGGCTCAACCTCCTCTATCACAGACCTCATCCCTCTCCCCAAAATGGGGGCATCATTTCAAATATCTATACAAATTACCTATTATACATATCCACTCCTATAGGTAAATATAACTTGGTTCTCACACCTCCAGCAATTAGATTATCAGTTTGAGATTAGATCAATTGAAACATACTATGATCCAGACTATATGGGTCACTCAACATGGTTTTTACACCTCCAAAATATATATTATCAACATTACTTAGTACAAATTGCTAAATATTATATAGTGTTCAAATTATATGGTTCACTTAGCATCACTTAGCTTAGATTGGTCAAGATTATATAGTGATTGAGTTTATGTGGGTCACTTAGACATCTAGAGGGATATATCATTAGTTTATAGACTCAAATAAAATATTTGGGGGCATGTACATTAATACATGTTTCATGCATACAACTTTATATAGTATGACATAATTATAGGACCATATAACAAATTATAGTCATAGTACAAAGCATATTGTTTTTATCTCCAACATTGCACATGGGACATGGCATGATGGATCATGACAAATATTAATATATAGATTTCTAGATTATCTAGATGTATCACTCACATACCAAATTTGGGGGCATGACACAGATGATCATGTTCTTCAACATCAAAGATTATATAGATTAGAATGGCAAGACATGCCATTTTCTTACACATTTACCAAAGTTTTTAGATTACACTTAGGCATACCTAGGTTGTCACCATATTGGACTAGATGATTGTCTACAATGGTTGGTCCATAGCATTACTCAAACCTAGGAGTTTGTGTAAGATAGAGGGTAGACATTGGTTTTGGACCTCTAAGCACTTCTCATTTCTAGTTCATATTATTTAGAGTGGGGTAATGATAGATCTTGCTCTTTATAGCATAATGATTCTATACATAAATTTTAGATTACATGAATTTATGTGGGATGGAGGGTAGATATTGGCTTTGGGTCTCCACTCATTTCTCATTCAAATTTAGTATAGAGGGCATCCATTTTAGGGATTTTGTCTTTCTCTAGGCACTATTTAGATTTAGTACAAGGGGTATATATTTTAGGGATTCCTTCTTTCTCTAGGCTCTATTCAATTCTCTATCCACTTCCTTGGCTAGAAAGTTGGATCCTTTTTCAACACACTTATCTCCACATAGATAAGTTCAGCTACACATCTTCTTTCATTCTTTTACTCTAGTACTTCATTTCACTACATCACTAGATTAAAAGGGGAAAAATGTATACACCCTAGATTGGTCAAGTAACCACACATATCATGTCTTTTTATATTCCTTTCATAGGAGACTCTGATTAGAGAATATGAGCTTTGTTCATATTTGGCCATGTCTTTCATTTTATTCATATAGGTATGGTTCTAATCTTGAGTCACCTTTTTACCAATTCCTAGTAACCCCAAGCCTTTTAAATGGTCATTCTACCATAACCAGGTCAAATTTCCCATGCTCATTCCATCCCCTTAGTCCCTAGCCTATAGGATAGGAGCACTAGGATTAGACTACAACATTGAAACCTAGGGTGTCCAATTTTTAGTGCTCTTATCAAAAGCCAATTTGAGCTTTAATGGTTAATATCTTATGCTAGATGAGTCATAGCCCCTTTATTTTCTTCATTCCTAAGTTTTCCCATGTTGGCTAAATGCAAATAAATCTCCCAAATTCAAAATAAAGAGTCTCCTATATAAACGAATTCAAAAGGCATTTTATATCTAACACTTACTACTTTGGCACAATAGGTAACTAAAAATCAATTAATAGTATAGTATAATACACATGGACTTGCATGATTGATCAAGGAGGGGCCTAGGCAAAATTCATTCTTACATCTATAATGTGCACTGATTATGCACATTTACTAAGGGATAACTACATCAGATCTGAGACCCTAGCTTGAGGGTTAATGTAGGTAGAAATTAGAACAATAGGGGTTCTTGATTGTGTGATCATTCTTCCCCTAACCTAATTTTACCCATTTTGCTTTTGATGTATTCATTGTTTTCATGTGTGTAAATGGATATAGGTACTAAAGACTAAAATGAACCTATAATAATCTCCACACACTTTTAGGCCTCAATATTTCTTAGATAGGGTCACAAAGACTTGGTGAACAAAACCTAAAAAGCTTAGATCTTCAAGATAATAGTACCAAGGTAGGACTATAAAACCAGACACCAGGGTGTCTTATTTCTAGTGCTCCTATCCTTTCATAGAATGAAAGATATATCCATATTATAGATAGTGTCCCAGTCTTATGTATAAGTTTTCAAACTCTAAATCATTTGAATCATCTTATTTTTCTAGATAAGTACTTTTCTCCTTTGTGCAAACTAATTTATTTAAATTGATGTAAACATATAATTTACTAAATTTTATTGTAATTTTTCTGATACTCCAAACCTCTTTATTGTTTAGGAAATAGACCTTAGCTTCCCAAAAATAATAAAATAACTACAATATCTTTCATAAAGTATTGGTTTTGATTCTTTGTCTTATTTGGGTTCAAATAGCAGTCTTGAAAGGATTTATCCCTAGATTTTCCATAGGCTTTTATTTTCTACCTTATCTTCCTTTATTTTTAAATCCTACCCACATTATTAGAGTAATCATCCTTACACCTACTCCAAGTATATCTAGGTTTACCCATAGCTAGTTAACCCATGGTAAACAATATATGTCGCTCACCACTATCCCACTAATAGGTATAAAACTATATACCTTACAACTCATGCCTTGGAGTGATCCTACTAATCAATCTTAAAATGTTATAGGAAACCTCATATGAGTTTTTAAGGTGTGTATAAAACCCTCATCAATAAAAGTTTTAAATTATAACTAAAAGGAGGGCCTCCAAGCTCTACCTCTACCCTAATAAGTAAGATCACTTGATATCTATTAAATTCACCCAAATAAATAACAATGGTAAGCTTAGACAATAACCTATTAAAACCACCTTTGAAGATCCATAAAAAGGCTAGGTCTTATAGATGTAATTCTAAGAGACCTAGGGAAGAATTATCATCCCAAGGAAGATAGCCTAGTCTTCCAATAGTTTTTATGGCCTAGCTCTATAATCCATCTCTTAATCCTCCACTTCAACCCATCCCCCCACCTCAAGCTCTATTTTGGTTAACTATCTTGACTATCAGTGGCTCAAGAGTGGTACATAGTTTTCCTATAATCCCAAAGAAACATTTCCCTTATTTTTTTCCCTTTAGAGTAAGGACTATGGAAGATCATGTAAAATCTTTCAAATCTACCTTAGGGATCCAAATATAACTCACAAGGACATGAATTATAGACTATTCTATTTTAGTTTGCAAGAAGTAGACTATGAATGATTTATAAATATTATGGAAGGGTCAATCACAACCTAGATGGAATGTCAAGATACCTTCTTAGCTTAGTTTTTCCAAGTTATCGGTGTGAGTGTTATCTATGAACACTTTACCAACATAAGATGAGAGCCCAATGAACCAATTTGAGTAGCCAACACTCAATTCAAACATATGTATAATAAATTAGAGTCTATCTATTATCCTAATGAGCCATTATCCCTTGAAATTTATAATAATGCCCTATATTCCATGACTCTTATATTTATGTATAGGGTTTCTGCTATTGATACTTTACCCTTGGCTTACACAAAGGAAATAAATGTGGATAAGTGACTTTATCCTCAATTTTAATTATTACCTACACTTATTCTTGGACATGGGTACCTATTTTTTAACCCAATCTATAATGTAACCCAAAATGTGGTGGCACAAAACTAGACCCTAGTTCATAATAAATTGCCATTAACCCATGTTACCCAAAATCAACATCCTAGTTTCTTAAAAAATTCTACCTCTAATCATAAAATATAGAGTCATCCTTTTGTACTAGTTAATATCACTTCCACATAGGACAATACTCCCAAATAAATTAAGACAAATATGGAAGACATAAAGAGGATGGTACAAAAACTAAGTATTGAATTCCTCAACATGTAAAAATATATGTGTAATATAGGTGGATAGAACTCTAATCATAATAATTAGGGTTATGGGTTCCATAGGTATGAGAGAAATTTTAATAGGTCTAAGAATAATCAAGAACATTAGGTTCCATCTAATAGGATGCCATAGATTAATATCATGGACACAAATATTCTAAACTAGTGTTGGTTTTATAGAACTATGCAACATAGGGAACTGGATTCTATCAAGTTTTGCACTACTTTTAAAATCTTCCAACATGAAGTAGAGAGATAGGATAATTTCACCAATCAAAAGACCCATATTATTCAAATTATTTATATAACCCTAACATAGTTATGTTATTTGACACTTATGACTTCCCCTTCCAAAGGGAAGATGAGAATAAGCCTAAGGATAACATCGATGGGGTTAATTATTTCTAGTTGTGCCAACATGTTAGGAACAAATACAACTTGATAAGTAAAGAACCTATGAATTATTTAACTCTTCCTAATAATAGTGCTACTAATCTTCATGATCTGAATGCTAACAACAATCTACCCCCACCATGGAGAGATAATACACCTCCACCTAAGAGGGATAATCAGGCTCCTCCCAATCAAAACGATCAATCAAAAAAATTCAAACATTAGGATAAGGGAGGGTATATATTTTTTTAATACATGACAAATATTAAATCTAATCTTAGTCTTTATGAGTTAGCTCATTTAACTAAATAAAGGGAGCTACTACTCAAGGCCATAATAGGGAGGACTTATAACAAATCCAAGACTACCCATGTAAACATAATTATATACGAAGATAAAGTCAAGGTGCCACCATTATTATTGATAATTTAAATGTTTGGAAAAAATATACACAACCAACTAGTCAATTTTGGGGCATCAACCAATGTGATGCGTATGACTATTTACCAAAAGTTGGGTTTGAATATTGATAATTCAAAAAGAGTAGTAATACAATTCGATAAATCATTAGTCCTATGTGTCATATAATTAAAAAACATGTGCATATAGTTATCATTATATCCATGTGTCTATCATACTATTAACATCATTTTCATTGACATTCTAGAGGCATACAACTTGTTATTAAGCTAAGATTGGTCAAAAATGTTGAATGAGTACATAACCATGGATTTCTCCCACATGTGGCTACCCTATGAAGGGTAAACAAATCAAATTAGAGTAGATAGGGAGACTAAAATGAGTTACTTGATCATTGAGTACAACATCGATATTGATAAAGTTGACTTTGTGTCAACACATGTAGGTGTTTACACTTTCACCACCAAATAACAATTGCATGAATAAGAATTTGAAGGTCATTCTCAATTGTGGACTTTATACTTCAATGGGGCTCAATCCAATAAGGGTTTTAGTATATGAATTTCCTTGATAGATTCATAATGTAAGTAGTACCTATATTCTTACAGGTTTTAGTTCCCCTACACCAATAATAGAGTTGAGTATGAAGCCATAATCTTAGGCCTATAATTCACATTAAATCAAAATGTCAAAAAATTATTAGTTTTTGGTGACTTTGAATTGGTTATAAACTAGATCAAAAGTAAGTACCATTTAAATCTTTCATACCTAAATAAGTACAAATACCAAAATTGGGACTTGAATGAATCCTTTGAAGCATTTAACATCAAAGCCATCCTAAGAAAAACTAATCAAATAGTTAATTCATTGGTAGCCTCCACTACCAATCTAAAACCAATTCAAGAATAAAAAATACATAAATTTTTAGTGGAGTTGGTCTCATTCCCTTCTATCCCTAACAATTTTGACAACTTCTATGTGTTTTTTTATGATCAACAAATCATATAGTTCCTAAATAGTTTAAGATATTTTGAGGCCTAGATAATATATGAATGGAATATCTATACTAAGTAGACTAAAGATATGGGTGAAGAAGGTTTTATATAGAACCAAATCTACTAGGCATGGTTTATTTATAATTATATTTTGATGGTGACCTTCAGGCCCAAAAATAAAACAACTAAAATCAAATAAGTCTGATTTCACCAAGGAAAACTTGGGGACTAATGAGGTTCCTAAATTGGTGAATATAGGTATAAGTTATTCTAAAAATGAAAAAAACAAGATGAAGGTATTGATTATAGATTATAAATATGTCATTTCTTAGACATATGATGACCTAAAGATCTTTGATCTAAGGGTCATTACCCACACCATTGCTTTAAGTCTAGAACACAAGACATTTAGGTAATGTCAGAGACTAATAAACCTAGTCCTATAACCTCTCATAGCTATCAAAGTACAAATGCTCATATATGCCAAGATTGTTTTCCCAATTAGTCACTTAAACTAGGTAACTAATTTGGTACTGGTTAGGAAAAAATAGATAAATTAGGCTATGTGTTGATTTTAGGAACTTAAATAGAGCCTTAGAAAAGCAAAATTATCCTCTACTTTCTCTAGAAAAATTAATATAGATGGAAAGTGGCTAAAAGATGATGTCTTTATTTGATGGATTCTTAGGCTAAAACTAGGTATAAGTTAATCTATAAAATAGGATGAAGACCACCTTCACAACAAAATGGGGAACCTTTGCATATAAAAGGATGTCATTTAGCCTAATCAACATAGGATAAAATTTCTAAGGAGTGATGGATTTCACATTTTAGGGACTATTGGAGAAGTGCATCATCATCTACATGGATGATATTACAATATTTTACAAGAATATGGTTGACCATGCCCATCATCTATAGAAGTCCTAGACAGGTGCAGAAGGTATGGAGCTTATCTGAACCCCAATAAATGTATTGTTAAAGTTACTAAAGGAAATTGTTGGGATAAATTATCAACAAAGAAGGGATGTCCATCGACCTAAATATCCTAGGCCATCTCTAAACTAATTCCACCCAATATATATATATATATATATATATATATATATATATATATATATATATAAACTAATTCCACCCTATATATATATATATATATATATATATATATATAAAGTATTTATTTAGCAAGAACAACTTCACAAGAAAGTTTATTTATAATTTTTCAAAAATCATCAAACCATTGAATGCCATGCTAAAATAGGATGCCAATATTGAGTGGATAATAGAGGCCAAGAAATATTTATAGGAAATCAAAATGTTAATTTATCAATCCCCAATCCTAAACATCCCATATTTTAATAAATATTTCTCTTTATTCATTCATTTTAGAACATACCATTGTTATGATATTGACAGAAAATATAAAAGACAATAAGTATCCCATTTCCTTCATGAGTACCAACATGAAGAATTTAGAGCTAAAGTATTCCATAATTGTAAATCATATATGACTTAATAAAGGCCATTAAAATATTTAGATATTATATTCTATGAAATAAGACATATGCCACTATCCTCGACCCAATCATCAAAATCACACTTAACTAGAATGAGCTAGGAGAAAGGAGAGGGAAATAGATGGCCAAAGACCAGATAAAATGGTAAGAGGCCAAGGTCTCATCCATTTAATGACTCAAATTGACTCATGCATCCAAATTTATAAAATCAATGAGGCCTAGGTGATATGAGGGAAATGGCACTAACATATCATTCATTACCTACTTATAGGGACATGCCCTCTAAAGTTGAATAAAGAGCAAAAGTGAGCCCTTAGGCTCAAATCAACTCATTTCATGATCAAGAAAGGGCTCCTTTACAAAAATAACTATAAAGACATATACCTAAGGTTCATTTTAGAATAAGAGGCTACGGACATCCTAAATATCTTGCATTAGAAGGTTGGTCATAAGCATCCCTCTGGAAATAATACAACTCATAAAATTTTAAGGATGGGTTATTACTATCTTACAATCTTCAAGGCCACTCATAACCATGTTATAATCTACCATAAAGGCTAGGTGTTTGTGAAGAGAGATGTAAATGTTGTTATGCCATTATAACTAGTCATTTAATGATGACCTTTCACCCAATGGGGCCTAGACTTTATTGGAGTATTAAATCTAAATTATTTATTAGGACATAAGTTTATCCTTATGGCTATTGATTATTTTTCCAGGTAAATGAGGGATATTTATAATAATAAATCATGATCCATATATGCCATCAATTTCCTTGAGGTAAACATAGTCACTATATTTGGCACACCCATTTCATTGGTTTGTGATAATGGTCCATCATTCTAATCTATTAAACATAATTAAATCACCCTCAAGCTCTCTTTAAACCATTACCCACAAGGAAATAAAATGGTTGAGTCAAAAAATATGAACCTAATAGATGCCATAAATAATTCCATATAGAACAAACTAAGATTATGGAATATATTATTAAAATATACACCATGGGAAGATTGAACTAAGCACAAACAAGCTCTTAAGGCTTCACCTTTTCTTCTAGTATATGGACAACAACTAGTCTTTCCCATCACTCTCAAACTATATGGTGAAGATGAGAGAATAAATTATATATTAATTAAGATATTCCAACTATAAGACATAATAATTGAAGCACTACACAACTTCAGTAAACATCAGGATATTATCAAATACTAGTTTGACAAAACATTCAAAATCAAGGATTTTAAACTTTTAGACCTAGTGCTCCTCTGGGATAAATCACATGAGAATAAAGTGAAACATGACAATTTAAATCCATTATGGATTGGACAATTTCAATTATTTTAAATCCTTGGAAATAATGTATTTTAGTGGAAATACCTCTAAGGTAAGGACCTCGCCTTTCTAATTAATAGATTGTTTTTGAAGCATTACTTCATGGTTTCCCCAACTAGAAATGCATCAGAGTAAACTATGAATGGATATTAAGAGTATAAGTAAATTATATTACCTAATTTATATATTATATTTATTTCTTCCTATATTATATTTCTTGATTTCTAGATTAAAATTCTTACTTTCTACACTTATTTTCCTTTAGGGTAGTTTTGTTGATTTTGATATCTTAGTTCCATGCTTTCTAGTTTAGTGTCCTAAGTTTTATAATTGTATCATACAATTTATTAAACTAAATCAAAAATATATTCCAAAAATGGAATATGATCCCTAAAAGGGATCACAATTGATGTGCATGGAAATTTATTATCACAATACTAGACTTTCTGGAGTTGACATATGTATTGTGATTAAATTTTATTTTATTTAGATTGAATATGATTAATCAACTATTGGTAATTTATTTAATATAATCATGGAAATTTTAAAAGCTTACCATTTCTAAATATGCACTTCACTATTAGATGCTTGGATGATAGTAGAATAAAGATTAGAGTGGAACCAAAGGTATCTCTATTAGGGCTATGGACGTCTGGATGGTAATAGAGCAATGCCTTGGAAGTTTTTTCATTATTTTTAAGATTAAAAGTCAAAAGGAAATCTAAAATTTTTATTTGGATCTTTGTCAAAAATATTCACGACTAAGAGTAATTAATTTCACTAGATCACACATGAATCTAAGGAACGGTAAGGTTAGTATGTTGCATTAGGAAGTAAGAGTTTCATTTCAGAAGGTAGATTTCTTTATTATTTCTTTACTAAGACTAAATTTTTATCATAATATATTTTTGAAATTCTAGGATCTCAAAATAATTAGGATTATTTCCCCCACGAGTCACCATTTGTTGTGCCTTAACACACACCCCATTTTAAAAATTCTAGAATATGGACCCATTATTGTAAAACCTCTATTTTAGGAGCTATGAGCCTAGATATATATGATGAGGATATTATGTGTTTGTCATCTAGGGATATTTAAAAAAATTACAACATTACATAAGTTCAAATTGTTAAAAATCCAAGCTTAAACAAGTATCTTAAGATATTTCTAACCTTGGATTTTAATGAATTATACTTTGATATGATGTTCTAATTTACAAACTAATGGATCTAATCTTTATATGTCCTATTACACACACACACACACACACACACACACACACACACACACACACACACACACACACACACACACACACACACACACACACACACACACACACACACACACACACACACACACACACACACACACACACACACACACACACACACACACACACACACACACACACACACACACACACACACACACGCACACACACACACACTCATATGATTAACAACTAAAGACCATAAATTTACTCCAATTAGGACCATATTAAAGATTCCATGTAATTGTGACATGCATCTCTCTCACATCATTCAAATTTTTGGATTATTCCAAAAGATTAAGTCTTTCAAGATCCTGAGTACCCTATGCTCCATAAACTCACCATGTAACATATTCATGTTAAAATGGAAACACAAAAACTTCATCTATATACCCATAAATTTAATAGTTCTAGGTTATTATGTGCTAATGGTTTAGATATCCTAGGTCTATGGGCTTATGAGATAATTCCATATGTCTCGATCATGGTAATCCATGTCCATGGGAAGGTTAAGTAGTTATCTAGTCTTCAATATAATGGTCGTGAACTTTTGAGCCTCTAGGGTTCCAAGTAATCAACACTTGGAACATTCATGGTATTTCATGTCCCCAAGAATATAAAGTGGTTATCTAGTCTACAATATAAGGGTTCCAAGCTCCTATGTTTTTTGTGCTCTAAGATCAAGCCATGTGGCTTGATCACATTAACTCACCGATATGGGACCTACCAAACACAATGAATATATCTAAAGGGATAGGTAAATCAGGACTTGAAAAGTGGCACTATTCATGGAAGGCATGTTCAAAACATAAAAGATAATGATTGACAACATGATAAAGAAGCAAGTCAGCAAATGGGTGGAAATTGTCTTAAAAGTAATGACTAGACATAAATAATTAATGACCGATCACCCCTTGGAAATTAAGGGAACCTACCAAATCTAAATGGCATACTTAAATTGAAATGGGAATTAAAATAAAAAGTTATTTATATGAATTTAAGTCACATGAATACATTCAATATGTAGTCGTATGAATTATATCTACAAAATTTGCATTAAGAAGATTCATTTTACTACTGATCTTCTAATTAAATAATTACATTCTCAAGATTTCTAGCATCGAGTGAACCCTATATTTGTTCATCTATTAAGCATAGAATGAACTATTCTAGGACCTCAAAGGAATTATAGTGATCAAAGGAGAATAATGGCCTCTTCATAAAAAGAAGGTAAGCCCTTATTCTCTTCCCTGTATTCATTTTTAGGATTAATTGAATACAAATATATATTATTCAATAAGAGTGACTTAAATTTTAAATTCCCACATTACTCAGCACTTTAGGAAGAGGTTACATTAATCCCATTTTCTATTTAATACAAACTCTATCTAAATGATAAATAATATATAGATGATTGGTTGCTAATTAAAGAGAAATTTCTCCACTTGGCAATGACTAAACCTGATGTAATGCCATGTATTCACCTCTTGAAAATTTTATTTTTCAATGGAACCACTATTGGGGACATTGTGCATGTAATAAAATTCAAGATTTCCTTATCTTACATCTCATAAAGGGAATCAAAAATCGATATTAGGCTTCTCTACCATGAGAATACCTATAATCAAGTCTTAGCCAATGTTTGGATTAAGCATAACACTATAGATGGAAAGTTGAAGCAATTGCTAGCAAAAGGATAGAGGCTAAATGAAAAGGTGGAAATCTCTTCCAATTGTATCATTAAATTTAGAAATTAAATTTTAATATAAATTACATTATTGAATAGGTTTTATGGTTTCCTAAGTATTGCATATGTTTAAGTTAAATGGGTTCCACTATTGGATATACTCTTGACAACTAACAAATTGGTAGCACTAGGGGAAATCATAAGTGCATAGTTAAGGCAAGGATACTTTACCCTGATTGAAGACTTGAGGATGTAAATTTATACATGACATGTTACTTTATGTATATGGTAATTTCCATTTTTTACAATCCATATGGTGAGGAATGGAAACCATTAAACAAATATTTAGGAAATAGGGTCGGAGAGGATTCTCTTTTATGTTTATTCATAGGTACAAGAATGAGATAAAATAAATAATCAATGAGGTATATACTTATATATACTAATAACTTTAGGTCACCCTAAATCCCATACTATCAAAAAACATAACATGGACCCTTAGTCAAGTGGGAGATTATTGGTTGTATCTAGATTTAACTACCATCCATCTGGAGGGTACCATGATGGATCCTTTACTATTGCCACATCATTTTCTAGATCATATTGTAAAATATGAAATATCCTATCAAGTATTCAATATTTTTTATGAATAATTAGGTCATAGACATTTGGCCTACTACTTTATTACTCCTTTTATTATTGGACAACATCAATATGTGACTAGGTCACATTTCATTTTAGCTGGTAATGCTAGAATGTAGAGAAACTTATATCTTACACCTTTTATATAATGTGACCCTATAAAGAAAATAAGGGATTTCCTCAAAACTATCTTGGAAAACAAGAAAGCACATGTCTATTATAATTTCTAGGTATAATATCATGATCAAATTTTCCTAAATGTCATGGATGATTCAAAATATGGATAAAGATGAAATAAAATAAAATGTCTATGATAATTACACAAGCCCTATAATACAACATATAAGTAACAAAGGAAGAGGCCCGAAATTCATGGAGTTAGCAATGGCCTCCATCTCTACCATAGGGCTCTTAGTCTTTAGATCAACCTCTTTCCCCTTTAATAGAAGCTACACAATAATGACCAAATCAATCTGGGAGTCAGAGGGGGGAAATTCCTTAGGTCAAACTAGATATTTTAAGAGGAATTCCTAGTCCTCAAGTCAATTATACTTCAATAAATTGATATGAATAGGTCTTGGGTATAATAACTACCATGGAGAGCCTAGCCATTTCCTTATCTAACCAAAAGAAGAACAATTTTATGATGACTCCTTTGCCTCTTCTTACTAAAGTTGCCCAAGTAAGCCTCCATAAATTATTTAAAATTATTTTCACTTAAATTTTCACTTCCCTTAGCTTTCTTCAATCTCCTAAGTACCCTTAGAGAATCCCTATACCTTCCACACCTTCCACCCTATCATCTTTAGTTCCACCTCCTACCACAGTTCTCACAACCCCTCTAACATCTCATCAACCTTCCAATCCACATATATTCACATATCGACAGAATCATAAATAATCCCCTCCTCCTTCCCAAGATAATAAAATGATAGCACATCACTTTCTCTCGCTATTACATAAAAATTTACTAAGTAGAATGAAAAGGATGAATAGGCTTTAATGGAGCTAAAATAAGAAGAAGAACAAAAAAAATCCATATATTTGGTTGATTACCCTTCAAAGTAATAATACTATGAAATGATTATGGCATAATTAGATGATGAAGAAGAAAATAAGGAAAAATCCAAAGCTTTGAGTCTAGGCAAGAAATAAGGAGACATCTTAGCCAGCCTCATGAAAGAACAAAGTGATAAAATTAATGAGGTAGTTTATTTTATTATTTATTTATTTCCTAATGTATAAATTATATCTATGATTTTAACTTTAGTAATGACTAACATTGTATCATCAATTTATACTGGTACTAATATGGATTCAAATATTCTTTCCTCACCAACACTAATAAGGACTCCTAGGGCAGTCCATTTTGAGAATTTGGTTATAGTTTCCATTTAAAATAATCCACCAAATCCTATGAAAAGGTTAAACCAAATATACCTTCCCACTATATATCCATTATCCATGCTGAAAAAAACCATGATTATGGAGATAACCTTAGGTTTAACTAGATTCTTGGCTGAGATAACACCCATGAAAGAAACCTCTCATAGGAAGTGGTTAGCCAAAAAATTCCCCAAATCCATATTCAAATAAGTGCCTCACTAACAAATAGTGTTATCACATACCTTATAATTACCTCTCCAACCTATACATATTCAAGGCTTGCTCATGAAAAGGAAACAAGAGAACTTATAGTTATTCAATGGGTGAGAGATATGCAAAATGTCAAAGATGAAAGGAAAAATCTAGTTTTGACAAAACTACCCAGAATCTCCAATTGGTTTGACAAATAAAATGGAACTATAAATAGGATGATGAAGAGGAATATGGTAAATATAAGAAAAAAAAGAGAGTTAGAATTTGAACAAAGATAAAACTTGTTCTCTTTAACAAAAAAGAAAAAAATAAATCTAAATGATCCTACTGAATACATTTAGGATTTCAACACTTTTGTGGATTCCACTAGGGTAGAAATAAAGGAGATGCATAATAATAATGAGGCCTTGAAAATGTGGAAGCAAATGTAGATTATATAGTCTCCTCAAGAAGTGATTATTTATGCACATACTGTAGCTACAAATATGTAAAATATTTTTTTCAATATTAGAGTGCTTAGGGAAGGCAATCAGGGCCATAAAACATATATTATCACATTGTGGAATAAAATGAAGGATTTAGAGAGAATATTAAAATTTCTAATTTGATGCTCCAAGATTACTGTTTTTGATCATCTTAATATAATGACCAACATAGATGCTTATTGTTGTTTAAATTATGTGATTACAAAGAGGGATGCCTCCCTAAATTGGCATAAACAAATGAAGAAGTTGTTGAGTCTTTTTATTAATCATGAAAATGAATCACTACAAATTTTGGAAGATATGAGAGTAACAAAGGTGATTACCCAAGCAAGGGAGATGGTTAAGAAACCCAATTTTGAGAACCTTCTCCACTTAGCTACTAAAAACTTTAGATAATAAATGTAAGGTATTATGTATAAAACCAACTAAAAGGTATTATAGTTGGTTATTTTTTGAAAAGATAGAGTAAAAAGAGTTGAGGCTTTAATATCTAAATTGAAGAGCTCAAACATAAAGAAAGAAATATTAATGATTGAGGCAATCATAATTTTGAAGCCTTCATGACTAAATTTTGAAATCATAGATAAAGAATTTGATGTAGTTTATGCACTAGGTAAAGTGATAAAGGCTAAATAATTAGCTTTTAGGTCTGCAACATGCACACAACTAGTTCGTAGTGCCCACAAACTTCACAAAAAATTTAGTCCATGACACAGTTACAACTACAACATATTTATCAACTAATCCAATTAACATTGTTATATCTGCACTTAAATTTTAGAATAATTATGTATCATCATGTTTTTTACCAAGGTGGGAATTTATTTCCTAAAATATTTATTATACATGCATAATGAATTTTTAATAGGGAAGTCTATTCTAAGTATCATAAATGTACATGCATATTTGCATGATTTTGAATAAAAGGTTCTATTTTTGGACTTATGATTTTAGGTGAAGTTTAAAGAGATGAGGCCTTCCACATCCTAATATTATAAATACATGTAACCTCATAGTCTTAAAAGGAGTAGAATATTGGCTATTTATATTAATAGTAAATTCAAAGAAGTTCTGCTTGACTTGATATTTATGTGAAAATATTCTCTCTTCTTCAATTATGTGGATTTCTTAAGATGTTCCATCATTATAGTATATTATTGATTTAATTTTGTATGATGTATCTATTTTAAATAAAGTATTTCAATTTTATCTATAACTAACTTGAATATCTTTTGCATTCTTATCATAATCATCTTGTAGATGTGCAACATCAATCTAGAAATTAGGAAACTTTTGATTTCCACATGTTTGAGTATATTATGTTATGGTTTCCTTTTAATATTCTTTTTATTTGATTATTTTCATTATACAAAAGATTCCACCAAGTATTGGTTTAGATTCTTTGTCCGATTTGGGTTCAAATACCAATCTTAAAAGACTTTATCCCTAGATTTTCCACATGTTTTCCCTTTCTACCTTACTCTTCCTTCTATTTAAAGTTTTGAAATCCTACTCACCTTAGTTAGAATCATCCTCCTTCCACCCATTACATGTACATATAGGTTTACCCATAGCCAGTTCACCAATGGTAAACAATTTGTGTCACTTATCATTATTCCACCAATAGGTTGTTATAAAACTAAATACCCTATAACTCATGCCTTAGAGTGATCCTCTTCACTGTTCCTAAAACACTATAGGTAACCTTGTATGGATTTATGTGGTGTATATAGAATACACATCAACACAGAATAAGTGTATATATGTGTACTAGATAAGTGATAAGTACCCTAATGATTGATACCTTTATTTATATATATGAGTCTAATTGTGTAATTTCTCATGCCACTGGCATGCTAGGATATAGTTTTACCCTAAGCATAGATTTGATTTTTAAAATTATCCATTTATAAGATAACATTAATACCATTAGGATAAGGTTAGTATCGATTGGAAATATTAACCTAGTCTAATGAAACTAACTAATGCACATGAGGTTTTAATTAAAGTATTAATATGTGTGTGTTACATAGTGAGTATATTTTAGGTGTGTAACAACAAAATGAAAGATTAAAACTTGTAATATAACATATAGGTGTGAGATATTGGTAGGTTGGGACCATATTTGTGCCTACAAGTCAAGCATGGTTATTATATGTCAGCTTTTAATTTTCATGTACTTAATACCATATTTTAGTATATATAGTTCTATGACCTCTAAATATAATTCATTCATGAATTTAATCTTTTGTTCGATTATTTATATCACATTTTTCAATAAATATCCATGATAATTTATCATATACGCAAATTCTAACATTTAAGCAAGGATTCAATAAACCAATTAGTGACTACATGATTTGATTCAATACCATGATTTCTAAGGTGAAACATCATATAGATGATACTAAGTTACAAGATATATTAAAGTGAATATTTTTACCTCTTTCCATGATTCTATTATTCTCAAGAGGTTCAAATGATTTGAGAAATTATGCCATATAGGTGGAGATGCACAATTTAAGCTCATATCTATGAATAAGATAACGTGTGTGGTTAATCCTCTAACTAATTCAACTATACATTTTAAAATAAAACCAAGTTACAAGATGAGAATGAATAATACTTATATTGAGGCCAAATTAAAAAATAATTTAGTATCATAGTCTACTACTTGTCTTGTCTCATCTAATCCAAAAAAGAGGTAGTTTTCATGATAAGAAGGTAATGTAGTATCATATATTATTACTCATATTATATTATATTTTCCACAAAGGATATCATTTTAAATATTATCTCAGCCTCACAATATAATATTATATAATTTACTTAAATGAAACATTATTTATTTACCTCACCTAATATTTTGATATGATTAGGACTCCACCTGAGGGATACAATGGTAATGATTTTTTTCATTATCGTTGATGTGTTGGACATTTTGAGAATACAATGTTTCAAGATAACATATAACATATAGAATTTCATTGATGATAAAATTGTTGAGCTTAATGATACTAGTATACCTATGAATGATTCAGGACTATAACCTAATGGGAATGTAAGATTAATTTTTTTGTTATTCCTTTCACAACCATGTGGAAATTATAACTAAGGATAATATATAGGTGCATATGAATTATAATCCATGACCTACTCTAATTAAATATGAGCATCAATTGGATGGTATTATTGGTATACTCATGCATAAATGTAACATAACCTAAAATTACATCTGATGATGGTGAAATTATGGGAATATAATTCTATTTACAACTCATTATTTATGCATGCTTATATTTATTTTTATCATATACATAGTGGCAGGGTAGATAATGGTATAATTTAAACCATTTGTACTATAACACTCCTCACTAGTCTTAGATATACACATGAGGATTTTATGGATTTATCTAAGAAATTTAAATGATTTGACCAAATTATATTTAAAACTTTTGGGAGTATGTTTTACCACTTAATGTGTGTCATGTCATACTAGCTAATTTATTCTTATTTTTAGCAAGTACAAGATCATTTGACATGCTCTTAGGATGACCTTGGATACATAATATCCATGTAGTAACATAATTATTACACAAATGTTTGAAGTATATACATGTCAATAAATTGTTTATAATTATAGTAATTACATATGATTATCCTATTCAGCCATAGGCATTTTGTCCTCCACCCCCACCACTAGAACTATCAATTATAATACTTACTTAGGTTATTATACACAAATAGTTTATAAATAAACAAGTAGTGATTAAATTCCATTACATGATATATTTATCTAGTTCTTATAACATCTATAATCTACTCCATCACATATTATATTATTATAGACAACTCAACGTGTTCCAAAACAAACACAATAGCATGATTCTACTATTTATTGGATTTCATTTGATAATATATTCACTAGGGATACTAATCATAAATATGATCCCATGAATCATAGTTATATTACATATCCTGTATAATAAGATTATTTTTTGGATTAAGGTATGAATATTTATGAGACAACTTTGTCACAAAAGGTGACCATTACATTATATGATATAGGACCTCCATGGAGAATCCCCTTAATGGTATTTTTTTTATCATGACCACATACTAAAAAAATTCAAAAAAATACAAAAATATAATGAAAATAATAGATTCCAAAATAAAACAAAAAATTGGGACCTAAGCATAACATGTTTTTATAGTTCTTGCCATTCATTTAAGTTATATATCACATGTTTGGTAGATGTAACATGTCTTTTAGATGTAATAAGTTTATAATATGTAATATGTTTGGTAGATTACACATCCTTCCCATACACATATACATTTTATATTATATATGAGTTAGATTTAAGGCATATATTTTATACATGACACATTGAAGTACATATGCATGACATTCATATATCCAAGGGCCATGATAATTTGTGGGGAATTCCATTCCATACGTCATATTGTTATAGGTTATGTATTTATATGAGCTATCAAATTTCTATGTTGAGTCATATTTATTTCCTACACATGACTTGATTTTTCTTATATTCTTTATAGATATACAATTCATGAATATGTGATTTTGTTATATTTCAAATTTGATATAGATTGATAATGTGCACTAGTTTTAATTGATTTATTCTTCAATATTTTATTTTATTATCATATGTGCTAATAATTTATTGTGCTTTCTATGTGTTTGTTTCCATATTAGGTAACATTTCTTGATCAATTTTTACATTGAATTTGTAGTCATATAAAATGTATAAATTGGTAGTTTGAGTGTGGCTTGCAACACCCCATCCATAGGTCCTTTTTTCATGCTCTTACGACCCTTATAGACACCTTTTTAATCATTACCATTCATCCAAAACCTTTTATACCTTGATTCTACCTTAGCTAGATAGTATTCCCTCTATCAATCCTATTCCCTTAGGTCCCAAGCTTGTAGGACAAGAATGCCCTAATTAAACTATAACATTAGGCACCAAAGTGACCCATTATTTATGGTCTTGTTCTTTTGAACTTTGAGCCTCAATAGTTATTTTCATCTGATCCTTATCTTTAATTAGGTTGGTACATCTAACCCATGACCAATTATTCCCTATAAAAGCCAAATCAAATCTCATTTACAAAGGAGGTGACCAAACTTACAAAGCAAGTAAGAATACAAACAAAGTAATAATGAAAACTTACCTATTATTTGCACACAGTCACCTAACATAGCTATAAACATACTCAAATCCTCATACCAATCCTTAGTCACCTCAAACACTGTCAAATTGGCATTTGCATCCACATCACACTATTTCATAAAGCACACTAGTTGAAAGAACTACATATGGCTTGATCCCTCTTCAGAGTATTGGTATGTAGGTATCATGCCAACATAAGGGGTGTGGATTACACATTTAGTATATCTTACACACTAACCCCCCCCTCTCTTTCTCAAGTGACTCAAATATTTTTGTATAAAGCATGATGGAGGGTTAGGGTTTGAAGATAAAATTATCTCCAAAGTGAGTTTTGTCGACAACTAGCACTCAATTTTTCATAGGCATTCCCACATAGGCACAATGTAACTAACCAAAAATTTTAAGATCAGTTTGGATAACAATGGCAGAAATGGATAATAGCACTAGACACCAAAATGTACACTTTTTGGCACTCCTATACTTTTGTCAAATGAAATATTAATTTAGGTTCATGACACCTTCCTAGTCCTGCACATCCATTTTAACCTCTGTATTAGCCATCTCAGTCTATTTTCTAGCTAAGTTATATGTATTCCTATTTATTACTATTTTTAGAAAGGTGAAAAGATAAACAATTACACAAATCATGACTAAAATTATTTATATATTCTATACTTATTTATTAATCTAGACCCTTAACTAAAATAGGAATAAAACTCCATTATTCTTTAAAAAGTTAAATCAGACTTACTCTTTCTTTGGCCCTTAACTTCTTATATGACATTGTTTGATTTAATTTTCATTATTTAACTCTTTATTTTCTCTCTTAACTTATTCAATGACTTTATCTTGATTGAGTTTATCATTGTATGAATTTTTATTTATGTGGTCCTTGTGGTTTAATGTGAAATTGAGTTGTCCATTTTTTGTGTCTTTTTTATTATTTAACATCGAAATCTATCGTGTGTATTTTATTGTGTGTGTATTTTCCATCAAATTATGTGATTATGAGTTGGTACATATAAAATTTTATTATAATCTTGTAGTTTCATGATCCATATCATATACTTATTTATTTTTGTATGGTTCCATGATCCATATCAATCACCTTTCTTCATAAGTTATTTTTCAATTATTTCAATATGTGTATATTTATACTACATTCCTAGTTGTTACGTATATCTAGATATGACCCTTGTATGATTTAACTTACATGATTTATACACCTTTAAATGTTATAATTTACATATGATGACATGTTATCCTCATATTATCACTTGTTTTAACATATTCATATCATTTCTATATAATATGATGTGTTTAACTCTTTCTTTTGAGACAAGTGAATTACATGCTACATCCCTCACCTCAAAGTGGGGGAATAAACTAGGTTTTTAATAGATATTAATAATTTACATAATCATATTTTTTCATATTTTGGGTCATATTATTTGATTCAATTGGTTTAGATGGTTTGATATATTTTTTAGTTTGTTTAAATGGGTATAGTTTATAGGTTTCATCCACATATGCATGACATGTGTGAGGCATCACATAATTTACATTTTTATTAGATTGATTTAGATTATTATATTAGGGTACATAACATAATATTTTAGCTGAATGAAATACATATTTATGACAATCTATATCTGAATAGAAAAATTTAGATAGATTTTGGGGGCATTATTATTTTGCATGTAACCACCATTTAAAATATTTTCTATTTTAATGATATCATTTTAGTCACCAAAGGTGGAATTATAAATATAAAATCTATCTACAGTGGTTGATTCATTATAAATTCACATTTACATATTATCCTAGTATGAGGATATCTTCCTTTCATCTTGAGGTTAAATATTATTTAAATGATGAAGTTTGTTTGAGGGTCTAGGTCACTTAATGGCCTAGGCACTACTTCTTCAAGAGGGTTGGGGATTTATTATTCCAAAGCCATGGATTCAAATAATTAAAATTTCTATAAGACATAATCATTCCATGAA